>QJNY01000292.1:0-102807 GCA_004155945.1 Monosporascus sp. mg162
GTCTGGCTCTGGGGCTTGGCGAATAACGGGGTTAGTGTGTGTTGCATCTTGGCGCATCGAAATGTGGATTTAACCATAGCGCTACGAGGGCTCATAACTATCAGATCCTGAAGTGCCGAAAAATGTGAGGCCCCACACTACGGCGGGACACTATCAGGTCTTAAATCTCACACTACTTAGGTAGGGCTGTATAGATGTAGAGACGTCTAGAAGTTTGTACCTGTCCTTGTTTGCCCGGTAGCGGGCTCAGCCAAAGTCGAAGGATTTCCTATATGCTACGAATTACACGTTGATGCAAGAAAACGGTCCCGACGTTCTACAAGTCGGCAGTTAGCCCCCGATCCTGCGCTATGAGACCGATTTTCCTTGGTTTTGCTGTGACACAACTGTTGTCTTAGTCGAGACCATTCGGCTCGGGTTTTATGATATACTGGAAGAAGCGGCTAACCACTTTATGTGGCGCTCCCTTCTAATAGGATCTCTTGGGCGGATCTCTGTTCTCATAGCAATTTTGATATCATGTATTGCCTTCAGTGTAAGGATGATACGAACGCAATTAGAAGTATCCCTTGCACTAGGAGAACTCACCCCTCTGTTTCTCGGCTGCCCAGTGCTTAGGTGACTTTAGAAAGCGGTACAGATCTAGTCAAATGCACGCCCGGATTGGGACTTATGCATGTTCTGTGGTGGGGTATGGCATGCACGCAAAAGAATGACAAGCTGGCATCTAATTCCATTCAAAGGATGTTGTTTGCTACATGTTTACAATTCCCCGGGGGTGTTGGGGTGGAAGGCAAACTTAAATTCGCCGTGCCCTCGATACTGGGCCATTAGTACAGCGGACAGCAAGCAGGAAGCAGTTATCGCTTATAGCTTGCAAGTCCCTGGAAAGACTGTTAAGGGTACCGGCAGAAATGCAGAGATCCGACGCTGGGTCAAATTATAGGCCAAGTAAACTCAATAGATGATCTCGCGTCTAATCTGGCCGTTAGATATCTGGTGTAACTGCGTTTTTATTACACCAGTGTCGACAGTCACAGTGATCGAATGCAGAAATCTGGCGTAACTCTCTATGTGTTCTCTAAGTTGTTCTAGGAATGGACGAATTTAATCCGCGGGCAATCGCCCTTAAATACACGATTAGTGGATAAAGGATGCTCTGTGAACAAGGAGTGTCCCAGGCAGCAGCATTCTGCAGTTTGTCTGCTGCCTGGACCCACCAGCCCGCAGCATCTGAAAGCACCTGAGAGCACCAATTGCTGACAACGGGAAATAAATTTCGCGTCTCGGGGCTTTTCTCATTACAGCGAGACCTCGGACCATGTTTTCAAGGGGGCGACATTGCTTGCGTGAGTGGTAGTCGGACTCCTCACTCCTAGTGTCCCCTTCTAGTCATGTCCCATTCGCATATCAGACGGTCGCATTGCATGTAATTGGGAAATGTGGAAGCCGACATAATCCTGACGGCATACTCGTGACGACATACTCGGGTCGCGGTGGTCCGTGGTCCGGTAGGCAGCAGGATAGCAATCTACCTAGTACCTATCATGAGCTAGCTACAAAGGGTGCCACTACGCTTCACAGACGGGGCCGGTTGCAGCCGTCCATGGAGCCTGAGGTAGACCCATGTTCTGGCTAGAAAAGGGAGGGACCGGGTGGGCGATACTGAGCTGTGAACTGTTCGAATTGATTAATATAACAGCTAGCGCTCTAGTTTGTCCTGCAAACACTATTGAAGACGGCCTGGAAACCCCCTAAACTCGGAGCGTATTTATCTATACCAAAAGCAGCGATTGTGCTTCCCAGGCCATGAAGTCGAGGCGGTTCCTCGCCAGCGTGTCTTGCATGGAAATCTATCAGTGTGGAAGCGGGGCTCGTAAAGGCTTCAATAGCTGCATCCGACGTATCCTGACCACCGCCTTTGCTATATTCCTAGCCTTTGTTATCCTCATCCACTCCATTACTTACCTATATCAACGCCAATGGGGGAACTTCCCAATCGAGACACTAGCCCTCCTGGAAGACGACAGCCATGGACACCGGCAGTACTACGAATGGGACACCACGAGCGACTTCATACCCGTGTCGCAGGACGTCAGCGAGACGTCCACCGAGGAGTTATGTCGTTCGTTTCCTCACCATCTTGTGACGCATATGGTCCAACCCGTCCTCAAGATGGGTCATACCGAGTCCTCTGACAAGATCGAAGCCCAAATGGGAAGCGTCTCGGCATGCATAGAAGACCTGCTAATCTTCTCCGATCTCGAGGAGACCCTACATGGACGCCAAGTCATCGACGTCCTCGCTGATATGCCCGCAGCATACCACTTTGAGAACGAAGACTTCGTGAACTACACCCGCATCCGCCACCAACGACAGCAGGCCCACGATCAGCGGTCGAACGACACGTGGACTCTCGATGGCTGGCGGCTCGACAAATACAAGTTCCTGCCGATGGTCGAGAGGGCGTGGGAAATGCGGCCCGGCAAGAGGTGGTATTTCTTTTACGAGACGGACACATACGTCGTCTGGGACAACGTCTTCCGGTTCCTGGCGAATCTCAATCACAATTTGCCACTTTATATCGGGAGTGCCTCGCCTGGTCTTCTCGGTGACAATGAAGATCCGGATTCGGTAACCTTCTTCGCCAACGGCGGCCCCGGGTTTGTCCTGAGCCGCGCAGCGATGAAGAAGCTGCTCCATCGCCAGACAGGGGAGGATGGCGATTACGTGGAGGCACCGTTGAGCCGCCGTTGGCTGGAGCTTCTGCGCAACGATCCCTGTGGCGACAGCGTTCTGGGTTGGGCTCTTCATAACGTAGGAATCGACTTGTCCGGATACTGGCCGCTTTTCAACCCTCACCCTCTGCATAGCATACCCTTTGGAAACGATTACTGGTGTCAGCCTGTGTTGACCATGCATAAAACGAAGCCCGACGACATGGGGAAGCTTTGGAGATGGGAGCATAGTAGGAGAATACTTAACGTAAGTAGCGGTCCCCTAAAGGACCTTCTTAACCCCTTTCTCCTTCAAAACCTGAGAGATGGTATCATTGGCGGAACTGACGCCCATAGCAATGAAGCAGAGGCCGCTTCTCTACGAAGACCTCCACGACTTCCATCACCGAAACAGAGGTTTCTACCTACAAGACTGGGATAACTGCTGCTGGGGGGACTATCAAGGCCCGAACGTAACTTCATTCGCGGAGTGTGGGAAGGCATGCAGCGAGAATGAGGAGTGCTTCCAGTATCGGTACCATCTAGAGAAGTGTACGTTTATGCGATTCATGAGATACGGCGAAGCCCGGGATCCGCAGATCCCTTCCGAGTTCTACGATGACCACAGGTGGACCGACGAGCAGTCCCGATTCATGAGCGGCTGGGCACAGCAACGCATCGATGCGTGGATCAAAGAGCACAAGTGTAGGAAAGTTCAGTGGGTGAGACCGAGTCTCAAGACAATCTTCTGAACAGGCTCTCGGGTAATTTATAAAGGGAGATGGATTGGTTGAGAGCCGAGACACTACATATACGCACCTAGAAAATCATGAGTGTTAAACAGACTCATTGGACGTGGACAGATAATGTTTATGCCATCAAGCAAAATTGGTGCGCTACCGAGATCCCTTTCCCGGGTTCGAGCCAAGTTACCCTGCAGCAGACCCCTGAGATGGCGGGGGTTATTCCAGCACTTAGCGCCAACCCCACCATAAATTTTGTAACTCTACAGTTATCGACGTCATATTCCTTGTGATAAGACGAAAGCTATTCTAGGGGTGCAAATACACAGACGGAGAGTCGCAATGGCGCCTAGCAGGGCTACAAACAACGGCGGCGGCGGCGCTAAGAGTACCTCGTTCACTTACTGCGTCGGGTCGTCTACCTGGAACCCCACGAGCTACATCGCCGAGACCGACCTGCACGCCCGCGTAGAGGCGCACCTCGAGAAAGACGACTTCCACTCCGCCATCACCGAGTCTTTCGCCCTGCCCAGGCGCGACACCTACGTCTACCACGCTATAACCAGCGTGACCTTGGCGCAGGTGCAGCACGCCGTCTCGCTCGGCGCCGCCAACAACCTGCACGCGTGGTACCGCGACCCGGCGGCACCCTCGAGCCCGCACCCGAACCCGCCGCCGCGGTCCGACATCGACGTCTACCTCTCCGTCTTCGACCCGGCGACCGCGACAGCCTCGGCGCTCAAGACGTTCGCCGCCAACGCGCGCAAGGGCAGCCTGCGCCACCGCGTAGCCGAGCACCTGCTCGCGAAGCGGTTCCTGCACCCGGACCTCCCGCAGCTGCAGATCCCGAGGCGGAAGCCCTCCGCCGCCGCCGCGAACGCGAACCCGATACCGCCGAACCCGTACCTCGCCTTCGCGGCCTGGAGCGCCCGGAGCCTCGAGTGGTGCGGGCCCTGCGACCTGTCGGAGACGGTCGCGAGCAGCCACCACGTGCTGCCGGTGCTCATGCACCACTTCGGGTGCGCGTGCCCGTCGTACGAGGCGCTCGAGATCCTGCGCGCGCTCGCCGCCGGCCGCGGCGTCGTCGACCTCGGGTCCGGCAACGGGTACTGGACGTTCATGCTGCGCGCGCACGGCGTCGCGGCCGTCGTGCCCGTCGACAACGCGCAGAGCGCGTGGCGCGTCACGTGGGTGCCGGACACCGTGGTGGCGGACGGCGGGGCGTGGCTGCGGCGTAACGGCGGCGCGCCCGACATGGTGCTGCTGCTCGTGTACCCCATCGTGGGCGGCGGGGTGGCGGGCGGCGAGGAGGGCGGGTTCACGAGGGCGGCGCTGCGGGCGTACGCGGGCGACACGCTGGCCGTCGTGGGCACCCAGAACAGGAACGGCTATACGGGCTTCCGCGGCCAGACCATGGACGAGTACATGGCCGCCGAGGAGAAGGAGTGGGTCAAGGTGGTGCAGATCCCCCTCCCGAGCTTCCCGGGCAAGGACGAGGCGCTTTTTGTATTTCAGAGGGGCGATAGGGCGCCTAAAGACATTAAGAAGGGAGGAGACACGGGACCATAGCTTGTATAAAATTTATGAAATAACTGCCACGGGCTGCTGACGCCTCGTGAGATGCCATGCCTATTATTAGCTGAACGTATCGTCCAGATTGACCTGAAATCGAGGGGCTTTCTGCGTAGTCACCATAAGTAACAGTCCTACAGCCTATTCCTCACCGCCATAAAAGCAACGCTTCGTTCCTCAGGCTGCTTTTGACGTTTATGATAGGTTTAAATTACTCCGTGTTTTTCCGAAGCCCTAAAAGCCATACACACAAACACATACACCGCACCCCTTTAATTGCCTCCAGGCTACCTGCGATGGGCTGCTCGCTTCCGTTGAAGTAATCGTGGGAAACCTGATTTGAATATTAGTCGTAGTAACAAGGCTAAAAGAAATTGGGAGTTTCAGGAGGGAGTCCCCGACGACCCGATTTCGCATGTGGCGGGCGTTATGCGTTATGCGTAAGCCACCGGTAGAGCTGTGCACGTTGAAACTCTAACTATTATGATTTTGTCCACAATTTAAGCCATATCAGAGGGGCCCCCTACGTCGATTTTAACTTAGCCAAACTCGTTCGATATTGTATATCTTGATATTTAGTAGGGAAAATTTGCTACTAGATTTATGACTTTTCTGCGATGGTGTTTGTCCTACGCGACTCTGACTAGATCTCTGCTAGCTATTTGTTTGAGCAAGTTATGCGGCTTTCGGATAGGTGGTTTGAATAGGGGTAAGGAGATGTCACTCGCAATTCCTATATGTGGTGGATTGGGGTCATTTGGTCCCCTTTATAGTACGTACGGGTCCATATGAAAGTGGGCAGCCATGGTTAGTGCTCGCTCAAATGTTGCTCGGATTATGTTTTTCGAACTATAGACTTTTCGTGGGGTCCCCTGCGGCCGCCCTCTTGTTCGCCAACCTAACGCTCCTCCTCAGAGGCTTCTCTGCGGTCATCGCCCGCCTTTGCCGTAACGTGCTCTTCCGCCTTCTGCCACAAGTGGCTCGATTCGCGTCTTCGAAATCTACCGCCAAACTACCGTCTGCTTCTATACCATGGAGAGCACGCCACCTCTCACCGAACCACGCGTGCTTAAGCACGGCGATCGTGTCGATGCGGTCCTTGGGGTCGTACCTCAGTATCCGGCGCAGCAGGTCCGCCAGCATCACCACCCGGTCCGTTGGCATCCGCCACAGCTTGTACCTCGTCCCCCTCTTGTCCGTATAGAACTTGAGCGTCTCGCCCGGCCCGAGGTGAGGGGGAGAGGGGGGCGGGTTGGCTGCACGCACATCATCGGGGTGCGGGCGCGTGGGCTCGCATACGTCCAGGAGACTGTCTTCGTCGGTGGGACATTCCGAATGAGAGTCGTCTGCTGGTGTGTCGTCCCTGTGCCTATGCGGCATATTGTCTAGAAGGCCAAATTTCCGCCGGACAGCTTCGTACTGTGCTCTTGTAATAATCGGTGGGGGTCTTTCGTATTGTTCGTCTCTCCGAGGAGGATGGTTTTCTTGTTGCGACACGTAAATGTTCTGCCCCTCCTTCATCTCCTCTGGAACGGCGACGGTCCTCACGGTTCGGTCTGCTTCGGGCCGTGACGAGCTTTCGTCAATCCCGTCTCCCTGACATTGAGAGTCTTCTGCCCGTGGAGATTGAGTGGCGAAATCTGAATTTGATGGTTCGCTCAGTTTTCTACCTTTTTCGTCCTCAGAGGGCAAGTCCCCCAACGAGTCTGGAGCTTCAGAAGCCGCAACCTGCTCGCAATGTTTATGGCCGACTGTCCCTTCGAAAGCGTCCTCAAATCCAGAGTCGGCAATCCGCCCCCGCCTCAACTCGTCGAACCTCTCCCGCGACATGGTCACGGGGCCCACGTCACGGCCCTCGTCTTCAAATCTTTGCTCCCAGCCCCTCTTCATGTCTGCTTCATAATCCCACTCGACGCCCCAACGGCCGACAATCTCGCTGTAGTTCTCCAGCCATGCCGTCCTGTACGGTTCAGGAAGCGGTCCTAGCAGCGTCTCCAGTGCACGAAAGACCGTTTGGACGAAAGTCCCGAAAAGCATTGGCATACACTCTAGATCGCATATCGTGCACGCGAGAGCCCACATATCGGTTGGGATGCCGGCGGAGGCCTTTGGCCCGAAGAAGAGGACCTCCGGTGCCGCATACTGGCAAGGCATCCCGATTTCCGGCTTCGAGAGAAAATTACCTTCACTGGGTACCGGGTATGACAAACCAAAGTCAACAATTGATACCTTGCCGGAGAGCAGTGGTCGAAGGGCACTCTGATCGGCAGGTGCCACAAGGTATGGAGGGGCGCCTGGTGGCAGCAGCTTCCCGGGAGACAGTCTCACCGCGTAGTATTCTGGCTCGTGTAACATACCCATGATCTCGGCTTCGCTCAATTGGTACGCTTTCCGGTCATATTGCAGCAGGATGTTAGCAGGGCGGAGGTCGCCGTGACACAGACCTCTACGATGGAGAACGCTCAGACCCCGTGTCACCTGGAAGGCTACATCCGTGTAGATATCGGGCGCCTGATCGTTCAGAAACCAGAGCTGGTCATCGTAGTCCCACTTGTCAAAACCTTGTATCCTAGGTCCTAGGAGAGGAAGAACGAGGCATAAATGGCGCCCGTTTGGCCCATTGATCCAGAAGTGTTCTAACGGGAGACCAACATGGTTATCCGACATGTATTCGGCACTAAACCCTTCAAAATATCGCATAGCTCTCAGCTCAGGACTGTCTTCAACAGATTCCTCGGCACATAACACCTTGATTCCTCTCCAGAGCTTCTCTTGGCGATCGAAACAAAGCCAGACAGTGGAAAAATGCCCGTATCCTAGCTTGTGTACTACTCGAAACCGATCGTCGTCACCGAGGAAATCACCAAGGCGAACAGGGTGCAGTCCCCCAATGCGGTATTTCCCTATGTCTTCCACATTGATATACGGGTGATACGGCCAACCGTACGATATTTCATCAATTGTCGCTACGGGGTCTTCGGGCTTCTTGATAGTGTCTGCATTTTCTTCTGGCGGCTCTTCAGCCCACGTCTGAAGTTGTTCCGGGTAGTTACTAGGCTCAGGAGAGTTACAGCTCCGACTGCTAGGGGCGCATTCTTCTTGTGAGTCGACATAATCGGGCAAATCCATTTCTTGGTACGCCATGGTTTCCAGAATTTGAGAACTCGAAGTTGTCGAGAGGTCAGGCTAGTAGCGCCCAAACTCGATTTAGCATGGTGATATCAAAGGGGAGCGACCGGTCAAAAGAATGGCCAAGAATATACGTAGTATGATATAGCTCCTGAACTATGATGCGCAGGGAGGGAGAAAGCGTTGTTGCAGCATCTAAACCTGATAATAAAGGGTTTAAAACCTATGGTGACGTCAGAACGACAAAGACTGTAAAACATTGATCTCGAACAGTCTGTTGAATGCAGAAATGTGAAGAACGGGTAACATTATCTTGCATACAACGAACAATAGTGATGTCTCGACATCCATTGGAAGGGGACAAAGGCTCTGGTGCTTTGTAAGTGTAGTCCGGGGGAGCTAAGATCGCTTGGCAACATTTCGCTTCAAAGAGGCACCAAGGTGAGCTGTCATGATTTGCAAGAATCTTTATTGTTTTGAGCAACAATGCAGTTTGCCTTGAACAACAATGTAGTTTGTCTTGAACAACAATGTAGTTTGTCTCGAAAAACAATGTAGTTTATCTTGAAAAACAATGTAGTTTGTCTTGAACAACAATGTAGTTCAATATCTTTAAAGACAGTTCCGAAATGGTCCTCTATATAAGATGGCATAGTTAACTTAGTGCTCCCAGTTCTTGAAATGAAATCATACAAACCAAAAGAAGGCTTTTGCATAGCTCACCACTGACGCCGAAAATGTCGAACATGAACTTCCAAAACAATATCAAACGCTTCTCAGCAGGTGGAGAAGGTACTTACGACGATCCCAACGTAGAGTGGCGCTTGGCTTTTGTAGACCTCAGCGAACTCACCCCTGAGCGTCAGCAGGCTTGCGAGAAGTTGGCCAGAGCCGTAACTGTCGCACTGGGGCTAACAAATATCGAACTCCGGGCCTGGAATCACGAGACACAGTATGTCTACGATGAACGGGGCCGGAGGATCTACTATATCGACGAAAACGGTCGGAGAAGACCAAAGCTGGAGAAGGCTGACTCGCATATGACAGCTAGGATGTGGGATGCCGCAGACCCGGAGAGAGACTACAACGCCCACATCTATAGTGTTGATGATGACAAGCATGTGCCTCAGAGGCTCATGCTCATCAGCGAGCGGCTCCACACTAGGGCTCACGATCGGCAGAGCCCCCAGTTGTGGCCATATATTTCGAAGAAATGGAAGGAGGAGAATCCTCCTAAAGATGCCCTCGAGGAGTTCATCCGTAGCCAGTGGATCGATGAACTGATACTCTTCGATGTGGACCGCAAGCTCAACCTCCAAGAATGGGACAAAGCCTGCCGTCTAAAGCAAGCTGAAAAGGAGGCCTTACTAGATGAGGATGTCTTGACGCCTGACCAGCTCCAACAAGTGTTGGAGAATTGTGGTTTTTATGGTCAAAGATGAGGTGAGTCACTGTAAGAGCAAGGTAATGCTTAGTATATAGCCGTGTGTAGATCGCGCGAAACTGCTTCAAAAAGTTGAATATACCAGTATGAACATCTTCAACACCCGGTTTTGTTTTGCCTGTATGAATTATAAAACTTGCCGCTGAATCTGTTAGCTATTTCTCACCAAAGGCAAGCTTCGGCTTTTACTCGTTGTGTGACGGGGGACGGTGCCCCCAGGAGGCCGATGAGGCCGAGGATCGAGGTGAAGGTATCAGCACTCAGGCCCAGCAAGCACCACTGGACTGCCTTTCGCACTCCCAGAAGCGAACGCCAAAGCGAACTCGGCCTGATGTTTTCGAAGCCGATCTCCTCCTCGCTCCGGCTGTCGGCCCCCTTCTCATGCACCAGCGTATAACAGAGGGTGCGGCGACCGGACGGCGACGACAAGCCCTGGTCCAGGGGAGCGTGCCGGTCTGCGGACAACGGCAGGTACAAGACAAGAGGCGGTCCAACCAGAAGCCGAGTCGGTACAGGTCGAGAGCTACTAGTCGACGAGGTAAGGGCGAGGAGGGCTGCGCGATGAGAATCTCGCCGCGAGATACTCTGCGGCGGAGACGATCCCCCTTACTATGATGCGAGCGACAGAGGGAGTAGTATTTCCGATCTGGAGGGGGGTTTGGGTAGGGGCGGGAGAAGGCAGGGGAGTCAAGAATCGAGGCTAGTCCAGCAATTCAGGTATGGGATTCATTAATTGTGGAAGACTTGTGAAAGGCTCTTATCCAAACGTAGAGTTTTCATCCCAAATGCTAAGCGAGCTCGTCATGCGATGAAAGCAGAATAATGCGCACAGGGCTAGGTAACTTCAGCATCTAAAACGAGCATAGGTAAGCTTGGAACTATTGTTGCTTTATTACATGAGTAAAAGCACGCTCGCCTCTTTCACTGTGACGAATAAATAAGGGAACCTCTAAGGATAAACACTGCATCACATATAGCAGCCGCTGCTATTGGGAGAAGACAATTCGAATACTACAGGACACTGCAAATTTCATCACAAAGGCAGTCATATTACGAGAACTATCTAGGCTCAAAGGTATCTATGGCAGATATCTACCATGCTGATAGAGGGAAATTGACATAAAGTCAGTCTCCCTATCTCAGCTCATTATGCAGAAGATGCCAAAGGACGTAAGACTCGATATTTTCTTGACCAACATGTCGAAATTACCTCTCAGCCAGCATCATATACACACCGCAACTAGAAGTCCAGTTGGTGAGTTGCTTGTTGTTGTCAGTGGACTTCCAGATACAGTCCGCTCCGTCCTCGTCAACGCAGTGGTTCTTTCAGCCATGGCTGGCGCGGACGATGGCCGACCAACAGAATGAGCAATCCATACAAACCAGGGGAGTTTAGCGCGGCTTCCTCTTTGTTTGGGGAGCCGTGACGAAACAGGCAAGTTGCTGGGCCCTTTCAACGCTACTAGGAGTAGGGGTCAATAAGCTTAACACCGTTTGTAAGCTTAGAGTTGGCGGCGCCTCAAATGAGGTGGAACCCAAGTTCCGCCTCTCATATGGGTGGCACTAGTATGTCTCTCGCCAGCAGTCTGCTCCATCGATTGAGGGGTGGAAGTACTGGGCTTTTGAGTCTGACCAGGAGTCGGTCGTCCCATGTGAGGCGGAATCCACTGCTTGCTAGTAGCAGTAACGGGTGCACCGTCAACAGTCTGCTTCATCGATCGAGAGGTGAAAGTACTGGGCTCTTGAGTCTGACCAGGAGTAAATCCTCCCATGACAACATCAGTGCCGATGTCTTGACCGCTGTTCTCGGAGGCAAAGCCGTTATTTGGGCCGGTCGATCTCTGAGTTTTGAGGCCTAGCTGATATACAGGGGGCTGGGGTTTTGTTGTGTTCTGCTGAACGATATCACCGTTGGAGATATTTGCAGAGCCGGCATTATTATTGCTTATTGCTTTGCTCTTCGTTGCTGCGTCCCGCTTGATCTTCTCAGTGGTCAAGCGTTTCGTGAGATTCGTAATGTCGGCCACTACGATTTCGAAGTCCTCTCCGGTAATGTCTTCGCTCAGACGATCATGAGCTGCCTTAAGAGCTGTCTTGAGCCTCTCTACGGTGTCTGGTGCGCTAGAAGCTTCAAGAATGCTTCCACTAGCGTGCGTAACCTGGGCTGTGGTGGAGGGCTTCTTATCGGACTCCTCACCCAAGCCGAGTGCAGGCTGCTTAGGGGAAGATCGCTTCTGCTCCTGGCGTCCGCTAATCAAGATGGCGTGCTCCGGTTGGTTGCCGTTGTGGGTGGTTTCTTTGTCTGGTGCAACATCTTCCATATAGACAGTCATCATAGGCACATCCGTCTCGACGTTCTGCTTAGCGCCGTACTGCTCCTGGGGCTTCTCCTGGTTATCGTCGAAAGGATGCTCAAGTATCGGCATGCCGTTTACGTTGAGCCAGGCCTTGCATTTTTCTCGAAGGTCTGGGTCTTCGAAAAGGAGCTTCAGTTGGGTAAACTGGATTCCGGTGAACACTTACGAGACAATTAGCCATATGTGGGACAAGATGCGTAGTGAAAGTACTTACACGCGTGAATAGAGTCCATTGCAGCATCCAACTCTCTCGGGTCTGTTGAGCTCATTTCAAAAGCCGTAGCCAAGTAATGCGCTTCGCGCTGGTGAGGATTCTGGACCTTGCCGTACACATCCTGGCCACGATCAGGATGCAAATAGACCCAAGGGATTTTCCTGCACAGTAAGCCGAAAACCCTGCCAGCCTCTCCCGGCTGAGCAGCCGTGGCATCGTAATCGCGGCACCGGTTGCCCTGCGGGACAGGAAGCGAGTAATACTTGACGATCAGGTCCGCTACTGCAAGCAAGGTCGAGCGTTGCTCCATAACATTAAACGTCTCGTGACAATCGCTCTCGTCGGGATTGGCATTGTTCAAGAACCGCTGGTACTTCTCCCTAGCCAGCCTGCCATACTCGTTGACCCACACACCCTGCCACGAGGTAAGAGAATCCCGGACCAAGTGTTTAATGTGAGCCAGCTGAGAAGCTTTGGTTCCCCCGAACAGATTTCCGAAAAGGGGGGGTTCTGGGCCAAACTGCGTTGCGGCGTCGGCTACCGCGAGTTTCTCCCACTCCTGCTTGTATAAGTCGAGTGTCTTGTGCCGACGGGGACCGATCAACTTTTCCCAGTCGTCGTTCGCTGCGTCGAAGGAGAAAGAATGATCAGAATGCCCAAGCATAAGCCGTGCTGCAAGAGCCTTATGGACTTTGTCGGACAGGATATCCTCCTCGGCACGGCGACGAAATGTGAGTGTGCCATCCTCGAACAGCTGGCGGCGGTCAAGCTTGCTCACGTCCAACATAGGACAATCTATATCAACGACCTTAGTCAAAATGCGGCTAGCAAAGATCGCGCCGAACTGCTTTGCCAGGAAGGTCAGGAAACCGGCCCGCGTGGGGACGGTGCTATCGGAACAGAAGCACGGGTTAACCTGCCAGCCCGCGGAGAACAAGGCAGGCGTGATGACCATTCCTTTGGCCTGACAGTCGTCTAAACCAATTGCAGACCGAATGTCGTAGGCTCGAATGCGTGGCTTGTAATCATCGTTACCGAAGAAGACGTCCTGCTCGAGGGTGGTAGGGCCACACACCAGGATGACCAAGTCATACCCGAGTTTCTTGACAATCCCCGCCTTCCGTCTTGTCGCGGTAAGGAACTTGTCGGCTAGCTCATTGGCTGAAGACTCGACTTGAATGTCTCCCGTAAGGTCGGCATTCTGAAGAAGGCGGCGATCTTTTCCATGGATGTAACCCAAGGGGTTAGCCTCGACAGCCCGTGCAATGTCACAATGAGCCAACCATTCCTGCGCCTTGGGGTGAAGATGTTTGCTCAGGAGATTCTTGAAGGCAAGAAAGTCGGAGATATGCCAACCGAGATCGTCAGGACCAGCCCTATCGTGGGGAACTGTGCAGAGTGCAACTAGCCCGGCATTCGAGGAGATATCAGGAATGGTGCGGGTGACGAAGGTGGCATCTCTGGCGTTGTTCATATCGCCGGCTGTAGCGATAGAGTCCGAAGTCATCTTAACAAGGTGTAAGGTGGCGTACGCAACCTAGATATAAGCACGTGATCAGTCCGGTGAATCGGTTGAGGGAGATAAGCTGCGGTAAATGGAGCTGTGGTAAATAATAAAAATGAAAATAATAAGGAAAGAAAAAGAAACAATCCACTTGAAGGTCCGAAACACCAAGGACGGCTAGGTCAGAATATTCGATGAAGATATCAAATGAGATATTCTTGACACTGGCAACTATGTAGGAGGATTTCAAGGCGGGAGATGAGCCCGTATAAAGTGTGATGGGGCTAGAGAAACTCACCTACTGGTAAATGGATCAAGGCTAGTTAGAGCCTCAGAGGATGTTACTGGATACCTTGATCTCACCAGCAGGTTCTCTCAGTAGTAGATGTTGTTGATAGTAGTCAGTTTAGCCACGGATCTACAGAGTGTGCTGCTGGGGCGTGCGAGACCAAGGGGGATTTAGGTGGAAGAAACAGCTTGAAGGTTTTGTGGAAACGGAAGCCCTAGTGCTCGAGGCAACGAAGCAGTGATTCACCGAGACGACAAGACTACTAGGTGTAGACGACCCGTATATTCAGGACCAGACGCTTCAAACAAAAGACTGCGTCCAATAGAAGGTGCCAGGAGAGACCCGCGCGCGGGTCTTTGGGGGGGGGATGATGATCGTCAGGTCGATGAGGTTGGAGACAATAAGCAACAAAACAAATAATACAGTAAACACTCGGCAGTGAGAGCGTTATAAGAGATCCAAGGCGGGTGATCTCCAGGGAAATGTTTTCATGAGGACAGCGTGAAACAAGAAACATTAAAAGACGAGACCCAAGGGGAAGAAGAAGGAAGGCCCAGGGGTCGCACCTTCCTGTACAAACGCGATAAACAAAATCAGTGAGTGACGGCCGTTGTTTTACGCAATATCCTTTTACCTACTCTCTTTCATTTTTTAGGGAGGCTCCCTTTTTGAACATTTTCCCTTATAGGAGCATAATATCTAATGGATGTCATAAGGGATACGTTGCGAAATTTGACTAGCTATCATGAACCAGGCTGGCCATAGTTATTGTCGTAACAGGGAACTCCGCTGGACATTCAAACTCATGAGCGGCCCTAACAGAGCTACAACAGAGCGGCGTTCTAATAGCAAGAGCCGCCATACTATATTTGCCAAATGTCGGAAACTGGTCTTTTTATATAGACAGATAATTGGGTAGCCGTTATGATCCCTATAATCGCATAGGAAAATACTGGCACCACTCTTTGCTAGAAGACAGAGGCAGCGGCTGGGTCGTGGGATAACCGGATATATATGCTTGACGAGGACGACAAGTTCCCTTCGCTGTCCCAGTCAGAGCTGCACTTAGCAGCTATCATACGGGACGTTATAAAGGATGCGTTCCGTCACAGCAACAAGCACCGCGCCACGATAAGCCCAAATGAAAGGTTTTACTTCTTGTTAAATCAAGAATACCTCCGTATAAACATGCAAGTTTATTTAACGTGTTAGTTACCTAAAGCAAAACGAAAAGAACAAGTAGGCAGTCTGAACTGCCATTTTCTCCCAAAAAGGGGGGAGTATACCATTATTATGGACTCAATACCGCAAAGTAGTGTGAACCTATCTCTTCCAGTTGGTAACCTGCCAGGTGCTAAGGTCGGGGTACGGTGGGACCTTCCAGACAGGGGTCTTACGGCTATATATAGGGGGCTTCTCCGCTCAGATATTTAGGAAGGACAGGCCGTTAATGGTTATGTCTATTGCTACCTAACGGCTAGTTTCCTCCCTTTCACTCTGTGATACCAATTTCCCTGAAATGACCTCGATGTAATACATCAGCAGCAGCAAGAATCATAGATCTGAATTTACGCCACGCCTAACCATACCGGCACACCGTACCACCAGTTCAGTTAATTTGATTATCAGGCTCCTATCATGACCTATTACTATCCTGCACGCCCTCCCCCTTTTGTCTAACAGAAGACCCTCTTATCGTAGAAAGAATCATTTGGAGACATAGCCATAATCTCCTATCAGTCCTAATGTCCGCACGGCACCGCATCTTTGCTTTGAATGCCTGCTCTAGTAGAGTACATGCCGGGAACAAGCTTATAGATCGGAAAGGTCACCATGCGTCTACTATGAGACCCATATCTGATTATGCTAAGATGACATGATGACTGCGACGAACCAATGGCCATATGCAGGAGCCAAGTGTATGGCAATTTGCATCAATTTAAGAAAAGATTGCTCTCACGGAGACTGTGATACTAATTCGTCGTATGTACCACGTGCCAACGTTGAAGCTGATACGTGTAGATGAGGACATAGCTACATCAGTTCAAAGTGGGCATGGGTATCATATCAGAATAAGCCACAGTACTCCGCACATGAAGATGAGCATGGTTGGCGTGAAGTCACCCGAAACGTCCAGTGTCAACCTATCTGCCGGAAGGCGACAAGACATTACCTGCCACAATTTTTCTGAAGGGGGTTAGCACTCTTTTCCTATTCGCCGCATTAGCCCAATCAGCTTCCGCAGGAAAGCTTTAGTGGGCCTTCTAGCCGGCTACAGTACGCTTGGTTTCCGTTTTGGGCCTGGGATCCGCTAAAAAGATGTTGCAGCTAACGTCTTGTCGCCTTCCGGCAGATGTGTCAACAAATACAATCCCACATCAGCGACAACAAGCCGCCTCCCAATGTATATCCAGGGTACAAAGACCTAGACCATGACCCCAAGACTGTGGTTGGCTCGAGGGGTCTCGATCCGCTCTGCACCGAACTCTCCCACAAGCTTCTCACGCCAGCCTAGAGTCACGTTAGAATTTGATCCTCTCAATGCAGAGATGCCACGTCAGGGAGTTCTTACAAGCCAACGATGAATCGTGGCGTGGACAACGTCTTTGCTCGCCGTCGCAGAGGCCACGGCTGGTTCGTCGCCCCAGTTGCGCCAGGTGTTATCCGTGTTGCTAGACATGTCGGGCCAGAGGCTGTCCCCGGAGTCCTCGAAGTCCTCCCAATTGACTAGCTCCGGGCGTCTTGGGGCATACCTGGCCCCAGGGGTGTCCGGTGGCACGATCTGGATGGCGGGCATGTTTCCGTATCGGCCACACACGTTCTCCTCTGGGTCTCCCGTTAGTCCGCTTCTCAGCAGTAGATGACTCTCGGACCAAAGGGGGGTAGTCTTGTGTCAAAATAGGGTGGGAAACTGCGGGACTACTCACCTTGCCAGTCCGAACCGACACTCAGCACCGCTTCCTCGAGGCGAGCCCTAGTCGTCTCGTTGATGTCCGCGCTTATGTAGCCCAGGCCGCTGTCGAAGATGCCGCGCTGGAGGAAGCCCTGGTCGTACATGAGCCCCAAGACGTGGTCGTCATGGCTGTCGCATCTGCTGTCGTGGAAGAACCAGTCCGTATGCAGCTGTCTCGCCTGTATCGCGAGGGTGATGTGCTGATGCTTCCGCTCGAGAGCCTCAATACAATCGTCGTAGCGAGATCGGTGGTACATTTGCTCGTGCGCCTTGTAGTAATGATACAGCCCTCTCTCTTGCTTGAAATGTTCACTGCAATACCCATACATATCCGCCTCTAGCGGACAGACTTGTTGGTCGCAGTAAGCCTAGTAATTGGTCAGTCTCGACAGCCTCCTAAGACGGCCGGGATCACGTGTTGTGAACTTACCTTGCAGTGCATGGTGCCGGTATTATTCAGTAATTCGGTGGTATATAGACGGTATTCAAGGAGTAAGCCGAAGGGTAGTGCTCGAGATATAGTACACTCCTTATAAATTATAAGGCCGAGATATATATCCGTTGTGCTAGATAGAAGAGCAAGGGCTTGGATCAGCGAGCGCCGACTTTCGCCTCGCTTCGGAGCTAAGTGGCGAGGACGCAGGGCAAAAGCAAGCGGAGAGATGGTCGATTACCTAAATCATAGTTCGGAAATACGAGCCAGACTAATAACCTTAAAACATCGTATTCGAGATGTTGTCAAACGGGGATCCAGATATGGAGTCTATACTTAGGTAAATCAAAGTAGTATTCAACATTAGAAAAGAGTGAATGTCCGTTTAATCTCAAGACTAGCAAAGTTGCAAATCCGTGAAAGCGTCGTTCCCTATACCCCGGCAACGTCCTGTTCCTTAATCAACCCAAGTGAGATTCCTACATTTCCCTACTTCTGCCAGGAAGACTGTCGAGCCCTATAAAATTATTTATTAGCCCGAAGTGCTGTGGGCAGCCGCGCAAAAACTTACATCCATCGATTTCTTCATTGACGGTGTTTTTAATAGTGCACTGGTTCGCCTGAGCCACGCTCTGGGTCGCGAGACCGTCGCTGAGCAAGGCTTTAGAATCCATAGCACGCTGGAGCGCGTTTCCCTTCCAGCCGAAGAGGTAGTCGCCGTGAGTACCGTAGCCGACGCTGTCTTCGTAACTCCACACAAACGGCTGCGAGCCGTCGGCGGGCCACAGAGACCTATCGTTGAACTGAGTGGTGTCCCACATGGTCTCAAAGGCGACCTGGGGTACGCGAACCGGGTGTGATGCCGGGCAAGGACCGGCGGGACGGAATGCCCCCTGGACCGTGTTGTACATGTGGTCTTGGTGGTTGGGGGTGTCAAGATTCTTGCCATCCCAGCATCTACGTATGGTTAGCGTATAGATAAGGAATACGACTACAGAAAGGGACACTAACGCGGGGAAGTGGTGAATGGCCATGATACCAGCCGGGCACGGCTGCTTAGGGAACTCGGCGGTCTCGGGGAATCTTGTCATGACGTCCTGCAGACAAGTGTAGCGGAGTCCCGGGTTACTGCCGTCCTTGCTCGTGGGCGACCCAACCGTCATCCGAAATCCCTAGAGTCGTTAGACTGTTTTAGTTGTATGGACAGTAAACCTACGGGCGGGAAAGCTGTGATCTTCTGGTTGCCGTTTGAGCTAAACGACTCTTGGAGATAGTAAATGGTCATTCCACCCTTTAGGTTACCCAAGAGAGCATTTGGGTACTGGGGAACACGCTTATACGTCCCGTTACGGGCCTTGAAGTACATGACAGCAGTCCAGTAGTTAGAGAAGTCCTCGGAGAAGCTGCAGGTTGTGCAAGTAGCCTTCTGGCCGACATCCACGCTAGGGTCCATCGTCGCATTGAAGGCGTTTCCACCCACGATCTGGTGGACATGTGCCGAAGGGATGACGCCAGGCTCGACGAGAGGATCGAGACGCTGGACGCTTAAAGTGGCACATCCGAATCGGAGGAACGCCTGGGAAGGCGCGGCAAGCGCAAGGGCGAGAGCAAGGGAAGGCCCCTTCATCTTGATAGTGTAGATGTAAAATTTGACGTCGGTGTTTGTGATGCGGGCCTGGTGATGGTGGAGATCCCCAGAGGCAGGCGGCGCAGTTCGGGCTTGACTGATATATATATATACATATATAAAGAAGAATAAATCATAATCCCCGGTAGGATTCGCTTGTGCCGTGTCCCTCGGCAGAATACGCGCCGCTGGATTGTTTATTCACATTCATCCAGAGGAGCACAATTAAAGTAGAAGTTTATGTAATTACTAGAACTGCTCACCTGTGACACAGACCTATAACGACCACGACGACGCCGGCAATGCGCGGGTACTACAGTCTAACTATGGATGGATACTATTAGGGGCAGATTTGCTACCCCAGTGCGGTTGGGTAGTATCAAGTTATTGGGATTATCATGAGAGCACCGACTTAGCATTTATCAATACGGCAGTTGGATGATTGGGCCTAAGTCTCACACTCCCGGGGGCTCCCGTTCCGAACGGGCCTTAAATGTTGTCGGGATATAACCAGGTATTCAACAATTGTGCCCCCAATCCTTGGCACCCAGATTACCAGATCTAAAAATAGTGTATATAGCGCTTTGGTGTGCAGTGAATGCAATGCATGATCAAGTGTTAAGTGCTAGCAGAGCGGAATGGCCGTGACGGTAGGCTTAGTTGGGTATGAAATGGATGGAAACGTGGAAACATACCATCACATCGACTCTGGCTCTCCTTGAATTTAATGTATTAAAAATAAAGAACATGCGAGGGTGTCGCAGAAAAGGGCCCCCCTTTAGAGCGTCAGGGGCCATGGGATCGTTTGGAACATCGTTGATGCTTTCTGAAGCCCTAGAAAGCCCGATATCAGTGGGATCCCATTTCCTAGCTTCCTAGATATCAATATATCCTTTAGAGCTGTGCAGCCGCTTCCTGGTAAGTGCGACAGAACGACCTGACCTTCCCATTTTGATAAAGCGAGGGTGCCGTAGCAAGATGGACATCTTGTTCGTCATATGCGGCATACGGGACGCCATCTTTTTGGATCCCGAAACTGGAAGTTTTGGAGGGTTCTATAGCAAGTAAGCATCATTTACATGCAAACTGTAGTCCACTCATGGCTCATTTCAACAGTCAATGTCTCAGGCTCTCGATAACTAGAGGAGTGTATCCGCGAAACGTTGACAATTTCTATTATTAGCCACTCGAAGTTACCCCAAGTGCAGCCGACTGCAAGCGAATACGCAGTGCCACGGTCGTTAACTCTCTGAGGAGGGAAATTGCAGTTAGTCTAAGACCTTCTTAGCCTGAGCCTCAATGTGGCAATAAGCTCTCGGGGATGGAGACTGGGCGATCGATCTTTCCCACCTACACTTCGCTTCGATGGCTCAACTCATCGCGGAAGAGCTTATCTGCGCGGAGTGAGTCCGGGAACAGGTGAAGTAGCGCGTCTTGAAGTGTGCGTAGCACAGGAATCACACCGATCACCAACATCCGACTCTTGCGAGTGCAGCCTTGGTACGATTGTCACGACAGAGGTGCCGAAACACGTAGGCTGGACAGGTCTCAGATACTCAACATGTTGATGTTCGATCATAATATCGAGGGCCCGTTCGAAGGGTCGCGTAACTCAGGAGGAGATATTGTGCACAGCGGATATGTGGGTGCAATAGGGGCGAGCCATTGCCGACAGAGGATCGACGGGGATCAAGAGAGTGCTCTAATACCGTAGGATACGCCGTGAATTCCCCCAGGTTTTTGGGATAATGTATGCTACGAAGGTGGACGCCTTTCTGTATTAAATACCTCTCCAACTTATATCTCAGCGTCAACTTGTTGTTTGATAGGTCAGGGATACTGATATGAGGACGTGAGGGAACGCCTTAAGTACGTAGCGAACTGCCAGACGAGATGCCGGTCACCAACCCTGATTTCCTCATCTACATCGTCTAGTAGCTGGTACGGTCCCATGTTTAACAGCAGCGATACCGGACATTTGGGCGCGTCAAGTACGCAGAGCTGCACCTCAACCATGCCAAGAATTCCAGTCTACGTCGGAATCACACTGCCCTGTGACTTCACTTTTCGACCAAGCCATGACGAGCACTGTGCTTGGAGAAGGTGGTTCCTAGTATCGATGTGTCTACGGTGGTTCTGTTGTCATTTAGATTCACATCTAGTATCTGGGTGAGTATGCTGCCAAGCTTCAGCCCCTATTTTTCCTCTGGCGGAGGGAAGGCATTACGGCTGAACATGGCCAGCTAGGTATGCGTTTGATACATACGACTAATCATGAGAAACAAATAGAAGGCTAGGAGAGCATCCGGATGGGCTGATCGGGGATGTACATTCGTCGGCGCTCCCTACTGGGCCTGAGGTAGGCTTGGCGGGTACTTATTGGTCTTCAGTGGTTCGTTCAAGGGCACTTTCTATCCTCCCGGCTGGGGCCGATTAACGAAACTGCGCCCGCCACGTATCGGCAGTTGAATGGAGGAAAGTGGTTATGAAATCGACACTGGGGAGAAGCGAAAGCAGTACTTTTTGTGAAGCATAGCGGCGGGAGGCATAAGCCTGCGAAGGCTAGCGGCTTTGCATCACCGAGGAACTATGGGATCAAATCCGGCACAATGCATTGGTACACACTCGGCTGCCTCTACTAAAACAGGCTTGGAGGTGGAAGTAGAGCTACCCCTTTTTGGGAATTGGAAGGCCTGTCTTACATAAGTAGGCCGAAGAACGAAAGTGTAATTGAGACTCGGTGTAGTCTTTTACTGATAGCTCGCTTCATCGAGCTTACGGGAGAACTTCAGTTCCGCTGTATCAACAAAAAGCTGGCAGGTCCTTTAGGTGGCTGGGGCGTGGCAAGTACATCTACCGGGCCGTCGGCCGCAAGATGACCCCAAGTGACCAGAGTCCCGAAGTCTCCTAGATCGAAGGAAGCAGGCAGTGAACGAAGAAAGCGGTATAAGTGGCTCTTTGTGGAGGAGTACCCATAGCTCTACGTAGGACTGGCAAATAGGAACCCCGTAGCCACAGGCCCAATTCCTGGGAATCGCTTGGCTATCGAGGCGCATTCTCCAGTCATGCCGCGCATGACGATAGTGGCATCAGCAGGCCGCGTATGCTTAGCATGTATGACGCCAATATACTAACCGTTGCTTGAGATCATACATGATTTACCAGCATTGGGAGGCGGGCCTCAATGTAGCATCATCATCTAGCTGACTACGGGTCTAACTAGGTGGGCGGGTAGGTTTCTAAACATTCAGCGGCGATTGCGTACCACCTCGTCAGCCTCCGTGCCACCGGTCTGTCTACAATCTCGTGACCTGGCGTGGGGAGCTCACTAAGTGATCGGACGTAAGGATCCTGCAGCTGTTGTGTAGATAAAGTAGAGATGCAGCTGTCGCTCATCTTCGGCCACTTGTCGAGGACATACGTCGGGGAGGAGATTCGAGGCGGTGTAATCAGACGCTAAGGGTTCCCATTACAATATCCACGTCTGATTTCCCCGTGGTTTGCCATACTAGTGGTTTTGCGATATGGAATGGAAGCGAAGCGATAATCATGCGTCAGTCAAGAGCTCTGCGACGTCACGCCGCAGACGCCTGGCAGAACAGGATCGTCGGGATGGGGACCGTATCTCAACCGGGCCCTGACATTGACGCCTGGGCTGACTACACCTTAGGAGTTAATCTTCGCCATCCTGACGGTCTCGCGCATGTCACATAAGAGATGGGGCATGGGGATAGGTGCCCAAAGCAACCAAATCTTGAAGTGTTTGCCACCGAACCAGCTGGCCGGGGGAAAAATCTCTTCCTACAGATACCCTCCGCGCTCCGAACACGGTGTTCAATACCGCCACATTTTAATTCTTCAGCGGCTCAATCATACCACATGCTGGCAAGCCCCGCGGTTCTGACTCCTGGTGGGGAACACGGGAATTCCCTGACGAGGCTTCTGGGAACGAAAAGCGGGGGACACTCAGATTCCAAGTCCTCATTGATCTGACATCTCAACTCCATAGATCACAGACGGGGGTGGACCTGGGATGAGAGAAAGGCCTTGCCATCTTGAGACTTTAAAGCTCTGATATGTTCTTTCCCTACAAACTCTACCATTGAGAGCGAAGTGCCCTAAATCAGGGCAGGGTCAAACCCAGGCCAAATCCGGAAATTACTAAGCACCAGATATTGTGGGCAAGAAGTGGCTAGGCCTTTCCCTGTTGCAAATCGTAGAGATGATTCATCTTCCTTATGGTTTGTTTCTATGGTCTCGTAGTGACCACCGCTAAGCCTCGCCAGCATATTGCTAAATCAACCAAGATGGTGAGGATGACCCCGCAATGGCATCACACCTGGATTCCGCATGTGCCGACTTGAGGGCAGGAGTGAGCGTCCCATCATGAGCTAGCCGCTTCGTGGTTTTGACGATCGCAAAGCCTGCTGCCAACAAACATGATGAGCACTGCGGGAGCCTCGCGGACGAGAGCCAATCACGTGGGGGCATGCGCTCCTTGAGCGGAATGCTTCACAAAACCTCCAGAATTCGCGGAACGACAACCAAGTAGTTCGGGGCTTGGAACCTTTAACACCCTGAAACATGAAATCCCAAAACTCGCCACTTGGGCTGCATTCCAAGTCTCGTCTCAATTTCTCAGTCGCGGCAAGTGCGCATCTGCATTCGGGCTTCTTGACGATCATCAGCTGAGTTCTACATACGGGAGTTAAGGGCGGGCGGTAATCTAGGTGGTGTACAGCGAAATATTTGGGATAATTACTGCAAAATGTGAAACACACTTTGATTAGCCAGATAAATCTAGTAGGCGAATTTGACGCAAATGGATACTTAAGCTTCGTGTAAATTCCGTCGTTGCCAGGGTGCGACAGTAACAGGTCGACTGATACGGTCGCGAGAGCAGGTCAAACCCCTGTGAATGTTGGTTGGGCTGAGGACCATGGAAGCCCAACCGACCCGAGAGGCTTTGCCATCCATACGAATCCCTGTCTTATACCGGAGGGAAATGGGGAAATCTGGCAGTGTCGGGATGAGAAACCAATCTGAGAGGCAGGTTAGCGCCAATTTCGAATGCTGCAATGTTACCGCGCGTTACCCAGGAAAGGGGGACGACGACGCAGTTCCTTATTCGGTGACTTGGCGATCCTGGTTGCCGCATTGGGCAATGACAAGGAGCCAATTGGCCACTGAGGAGTGATTCAATATGCCAAGTAAGGTTATTGTTAGCTGTACTGGCCATTCACTGAAACGGACCACCCAAGTAAACGATCATTTAGAAACACTATTTACTTGGAAGACCTCCAACTGGTCACACGTAATGATGTGGATAGCACTCGTGATGCTGTGAATCTACCTCTTCTTCTAGAGATAAATGCAACTTGACCACATGCACTCCGGCGACTGACTTTATTCCTCACGCTACGCTATCTACTAATTACTAGTATCTCGATAGCAACAAGTAGACTACTACAGCATTTCTTGGCTTACGTTTCTCGTTGTTTGCAAGAAACGACACACCGAACCCCCACATCGTCTCTCCTTCCACGCTTCACTTTACTTGGGTATGTAGCATAGCGTACAACGTCAATATCGTACAAGCACCCTCTCACGATAGTCAACCTAATAAATTCGTATTCCATTAGTTGCATAAGGTGTCGGGCCTCGTACCATCCGGCATCAAAGAGGCTCGGTTCGGAACAGGCTAAGATCTCCGAGAGAAAGGTTCGTATTATGTCAGGACAGACAGTGATTGCCGTCGATCAGGGTAACGGAATGGGCACTAACACGGGGATTTCTAGAACAGGGAAAGAAGCGTTACCTGTAGATGCCCGCTAGGGGACCCCTGACTGCCCTATAAACCTATTTTTGAGAGCCGGGCCGTCTGGTACGCTGGCTTGTGGCTCTCTCCCCTAGATTACCTAAGGAGTACCTATATGTAGGTATGTACAGTCCAGCACAACATCGAATACCGGCCACTACCTACAACCCTACAAGGGCCACAACACATCTGTACGAACATTGCAATAGGCGTGCTGTTTAGTGTTGACGCAACATATTAGGTACATACGCCGAGCCGGACTGGATTGATTCCCATTCTGCGGAACGGACGTCATCGTCAGCTTAGATCGCCCCTCGTCGATCCCCTTCGACCGTTCTACGAAGCAGAGCTCATCCCCTCCATCGCCGGATCGAGAACTTGGCCCCTTCCTTCGCATTGGGCAGCGCCACTAATAACTGCACGTATTGAAAATCGTCTCATCGTAATCCATCGCATGCTAGTAAGTCCCCGGATCCCCAGGGACAGGAACCAGAACCGCAAATCAGCGGAATTGACCACCTCTTCTTATTCGACTTCTCCCCCACTTCACTTCCGATCGGATTCTGTACGACAGGCTGACGGGCATTCTGTTGCTCTGCTCTTCTTGTTCTACTCATTAACGCGCAAGCATTAGCTGCACGAAACAGACTCCCTACGATCATAAGCTTCCCAAATCAACCTTATCAAAGCAGTTGGCCAACCGATACTGCTTATCGCCTGACTATGGTATTGCTATAAAGCCTCAGATTCGAGCAGTTCTCAAGTCGGTTTCATTGGGACCCGATTTGTCGAGGGGTTAAGTACAATACGCACATAGCGCCTTGTCCTGCCGGTAGCCGATACAACCAGACAAGAGAGACAGCGGTCCGAACCTTGCTTCGCGAACCCTACAACGCCCAGCTACTGCGACCTCTTGCTGCGTCATTGTTCGCGCGAGGGTAAGATTGCAGTTTGGGTGAACATCCGAAGCCATCGAAGCGACCAGCTTGACGGCATATCCCAACCGTACTTTACTCGGCCAGCCCCAAGCCGAGACGCCAACATTAACCTTCTGTTATTGTCTTGAAACTCGGAAGCCAGTTATCATTGGGGATCATCTCCCGTTGCGACCCCTCCTTCATCTCTTCTAGCGACGAAGGCGTACATAAGGGTTCACGCATCTCAATTACGGGCTGCCAATCGCGTCAGTGCTGGCAACTTGACGATCGGCGCAACGCCTCGTGGCAAATGCTGGCCTAGTGGCCCAATTCCCACCTCTTGTCTCCCGTCTGCAGCCCAACCCGACCCGACATCTCTGGCTAGGACCCATTCAACTACCCCACCATATCATACACGAGGACCCTTATCGTGGGTAAATGAAAAACTACTTCCACATAGAGGGGTAAGTGAACAGCCCTGTTGACGCCTTCGTCTATTATCGAGGCTTTTCCTAAGCGGGCAAATGCCGGTCTAGAAATATCTATAATTGGAGATTACGTGGTACACATTTTGCTTACGAATCGACTGTCCTCCTGCAGACAGCTCCTCTCTGCCTAGTTCCTTTCGTTGGACCTGGAAGGAAAAAGACTTGGCCTCTTTTCCGCCCCCAAAAACCGGAATTTTCTACGACAGGTTGGCTGATTATTATCAAGCCCAGTTCTCACGTGGGGACATTTTATGAATTCACACTCCTCGTCCCACATTCGCCATTACCTTTGGATGAAGCCTTGCTCATTCGCTTCAGCCGGCACACAGAAGTTTTCTTGATCCATTCCAGACACCATAACAGAAATCACACTTGAATAGCGATAGCGACTTTTCTACTCAGCTACCACAAATTACATTCCTGTAAGTCAGTGCCGCCATGGCCGACACTCGACAGCGCCACTCAGGACGCCGCTCTCCGACGCTTAACCCCGCGCGAGCGTCCTTGCCCGTAAGCCTCGGGTATAACAACTACGGCGGGGATATTCACGCCATTCCCACAGCACGGTATGATGCGTCTGTCCCACGACGTGGGACTGACTACAGAGCACCGCAAAGCCCAACTAAGACTATCACGACTTATAACGTGACTAAAGATCCTAACGGCGTCTCCAGAAGTGCCAGCGCCCGGGATTCGAGTCACCACAAACATCGACGATCTTCTACCGTGGATCCACCCCAAAGACCCATCATCGTCACCACCAACCATGCTAAGCCGCAGGCTCCGTCCTCCCACGCGTCGTCTGGAACGAGGACCAGCAGCCCACCACGAGACTCATATCGTGGGAATGGCGACACATATTATGCGCAGCCCGCATCGTCGGCACGTTCACGCAGCCAACATCGTCATCACGGTCACAGCCAGAGTGCCAGTTTGGACAACGACGAGTTTTACCGATTGAGGGAGCGAGTCGGAGGCGATGAGAGGCTCAGGGCCCCAGATCCGTACCGTCATCCGCGCGCTCAAGGCCTCTACCAGGGCTCACCACTCATCGGTGGCACTGCTGTGACAGCAGCATATGAAGACGAAGGCTTCGAGTATGCTACGCCTGGTGACCTGGCCAGATATGACATTGAGCATGGTCGTGCCAGCAGAAGCCGGCGTGAGAGTGTTGATCGGCCCTACTACCGGCCAAGCGTCAATATTCCGAGCGGCGAGACAGGCCGGCATGATAGCCGAAGCCGCGGACCGCCGCCAACATCTTCCGGCCTAGATCGATATAACAGGGCCGCGGCGGCGGGCACTTACGACCGTCCTTCAGTCACAGTGCCTGTCGCAGTGCCTACGCCTCCCGTGGTGCCCCCTCCCCACCCGGTGGAGCCCCCGCGCCGGCCTGCTCTGATCGAGCCCGTAAAACCCGTCCAGAGGAGCCCCTCTGTTGGCAGAGCACCACGCCCGCGACCTATATCTCTTTATCAGGATCCTTCACCACGCATGTCGCATCCTGATGATATTTATCGTTCTCGCGATGATGAGCGAATCCACAAGGATCGTCGCGACCGTGCGGAAACGTTCCGCGACGAAAACGTTCCCTCACGTGGTTTTGGAATCCGTACAGATCTGCTGGAACCGGCAGACCGACGGCCAGCCGAGCCCGACCGGCGCGACTATGATGATAGGCGCTTACGGCGCGAAATTCAAGATCGAGAGCCGAGACGCTTCTCCGATGAAGAATTGGACCATGCCCGCAATCGTGATGGCCGAAGGCCACCTGAGGACACGCTCTCCCGCTCTCGCCTAGAAGAGGACAGAGATAGCAAAAATGGCGGTCGCGGTGATAAATTCCGCGAGAAGGTGGCTTCCGGACTCGGCATTGCCGCCGCTGCTATGGGACTTGGGAAGACTGCCGAAGTTGACGATGATAGAGACGGTAAAGACTCGTCTCGCCGACGTCGGGACGTTGCCGACGGCAAAGAGCCCGTCGGCTCCCGCGCTGCTGAAAGACACACGCCTCGTGACAGCTCGGTTCCCGCCCATATGTCTTCTCCTCAAAGCGAGCCCGTCGTTGTCGAACGGCGAGAGCACAGGAGAGATCGCGCCGATTCGAAAGACAGTTCGAGCTCCAGAGAGCTTGACCGCGACCGTGGCCGGGATCGCGGGCGAGAGCCTGATCGCGAGCGTGATTATAGCCGTCCTGCTCGCGAAAGGGACGCGGACAAGGAACGAGCGACCTCTCGAGTGAGAGATCGCGGCCGTGACAACGAGAGGGACAGAGACCGAGATAGGGAGAAGGAGCTTGAACGTGAATGGGAGCGGGAGAGGGAGCGGGAGCTAGAGCGAGAACGGGAGCGTGAGCGCAATAGAAGAGATGCCGACGGCAAACTAGTCGCCGTGACCGGCGGGGATCTTAGAGACGAATCGCCTCACTCGGACGGCTCCGGTGCTGCTTCGAGAAGACGGCATCGAAATTCAACAGCAGCCTTTGATCCCACGGATACTCGGGATTTGACGGATTTGAAAACTCAACTAGCAGCAATGGACAGCAAGGGCGAATCGAAAGATAACGCGCCGTCCTCCAAAGAACGTACATCGGAAGCGGACACTGTGGTGGCATCCGGCTCTGAGAAGCAATCGGAGCCTCGCGGCCGAGAAAGTTCCCAGGCACCTGAGGATAAGCAAGTCCGCGTGGTATCCCCTCCGAGGGAGAAGAAACCAGAGAAACCCATCAAGGGGATCCTAAAACAACCAAGAGCCCAGTTTCCTGAGGACGAAAATCCCATCAGAGAAGGAGTCGCGCCTCATAAAGATGACAAGACCAAGAAGGATGTCCCGCCCGGTGCTCGGTGGACCAAGGTCAACCGGAAAATGGTCAATCCCGAGGCCCTCACCATTGGCAAGGAGAGGTTCGAAGTCCGAGACGATTTCGTGATCGTGCTACGGGTCCTAAGCAAAGAGGAAATTCAAGCTTACGCGACTGCAACTGCACAAATCAGAGGTAAGCAGGACGAAGCCGCTCTAATCTCCAATGGCCTGATCCAGAACTAACAGCACTCTAGAAATGCGCAGGAGGGAAGCCAGGGACACAGACGACGATCGTGACTACGACTCTCGTGATAGCGATGACCGGCGAAGGCGGCGTGATCGGGACCGGGATCGGGACTCGGAAGCTGACCGCGAACGTGAACGTGAGCGACGCCGCTATCGGGAACTGCTAGAAGAAGAACAACATCGTCCCAAGGCAATAGAGTACGACACGCACGACGATGACCGACATCACCGACGTCGGTCTCACAAAGATGGCGGCTATGATTCCGATAACAGACGGTGAAAGACAGGGGGAGGATGATGATCATATCCAGTCAAGGTTGATGATTTAGTTTCTGATTTGGGCATAGCGAAGGTTTTGTGCAATGCGGATAGATTACCAAGATACCAAAACCATGTAAACGGAGAGATGGAGGGGAAAGCTAGGATCCAGGGGTGAATTGCGTTGTCCGTGTAGCTATTCTGCGGGATATCGATCAGCTTATCGGATTTTGCGAGCGTTTGCGTCGTGTGGAGCGGGTTGTCTTATATCCACATTATATCTGTCGTTCCTTCGTTCACCATATTCACAATTTCTTCATGTGTCATAAGGTTATCATACAAAGTCGCCTCCCACTGTGGAGTCGGAACCGAGACAGAGTGATATTATGTGTCTTAACGGAAGCCTATAATGCTGTTTGTTACCTTCGGTTGTTACACCGTAAGTTAGGAGACCGGAGAAGGGTTCCCCCAATGACGTCGCGGCGTCGTCCCAGCGTCGTCCCGGCGCGCTATCTCGCTGTCCCCGTCCACTACAGTGCCTCATTCACACACAGTGCCTCGCTCACACACACTCAGCCTCATGTTCCTGTTGCTCAGACTGCGAGCCTCTTTTCTATGCACAGCTGTGTGTCTCTACTACCACCACCATGATCTTCATCGGTGCTACGTAGCTACTTCGCCTTACTACTTACGCGGACGCCCTCCCCCCGCATCCTGTTCTCCACACGCATAGTTAGGGCTAGGATGGCATTACGTTACTTTATGTCTACGCAATTACATACCTGACGGGTTCTAGGGAGTTATATGCCCCCTACCCCGCCGGGCCGCCGCCTCGGGCGTCGAGTATGTGCGGGGCATCGCCGTCCGTACGGTAGTCGACGGTATAGGCGTAGATGTATACGTAAGTATACAGCTGTAGTAGTAGAGAATTTATATCACGTAGGTTCCCGTTCGCCCCTATCTGATGTTGCACGTTGCCGTTTACTGTGTTGCCTTGGTGGGGCGTTTGCCATGTGCCATGTGGGATGGGTTGGGGTTACGGTAGGTTTGCTTGGTAGTACCAGGAAAGGCTTTTTGCGAAATTTTAATGATGAAAGGGGTCTGGTATACTGACTATGTAGGGGACTGAGTTCGCCTGTTGGATGTATTTTCGTTCCTCGAGGGTTTGCTTTGTGTCACCAGGGGGGTCGTTAGGTTAGGTCGGACATCGTCTCGTCACGTGCATCATCATCCTCAACTTTACTCGGCCCCTATCCCTATTGCTTGCCTGTTCAAAGATGAGTATAATTTCAGGCCTCGACACATCTACACTGTCATGAGTATCGCGGAATGGGCTACAACCGCCGAGGTAGTGCAGTTGTAAGTTAAGGTTAAAAAATATAGGGGTTGTAGTCGGGGCATTCGAGTATGCCACCTGGCGACCGACTGCCAGGTCCTAGCTCCGTCATCCTAGCTCTCCCCGATGTGACGACGCGCTTTCAACGCGTCTGCGGTGGCGCGATGGTGAACGACATGCGACATAACACGATTGAGTGCCAGTCGGCTCATAAGCATCTTTGCAGCATTCCTAACCACCTATGGATGATGAAAGAAGACTGAAATAAAAGCAGACGTCGCCAGGCCAAGATAGACAAACTCGGGCGGGAATAGAGAGGATCTGTAGTGCTCCGGATCACATCGCGCGGGCTATCCTGATCGCGCTCCCCGAGGGTAGCTGATAGAAAAGGAAGGCGATAGGGTACCTTGACAAACTGGCGGCGAAGGAGGCAGCGGCGGCGGCAACCCCATTCAGACAGCAACGGCGGAGCGGGCGTTAAGAGGAAGGCGGAAGTCCAACATTCGCGTCTGTGTACCATACAAAGGAGCCGTTCTACCCGAAAGCGAACGTCGGCGAGCCGAGCCGGTACCACGACGGTATGTCGCTCGTCATCCATCCCCAGCCGGCCTGCTATCTATCTACCGCTCTATCTATCTCCTGCGATCTCTCACTGCTAGCTAAGCCGGTCGAAACCCGTTTCCGTTCTGAAGTTGGTCCCGGTTCTCTGGTTCTGTTAACGTAGGGAACAGCTCTGCAAGGCTACTTTGCGCGTCGACTGGGACGGTGGCGGCGCCTGGGCGAGTGACTACGACGAGGCCGCCGTCGACACCGACGAGGTGCGCGAGGACTGCCCCGAGTTCTTCGTTTTGGGCTGCCGTCAGGACCGCGGCAATGTCGTAGGCTGCACCCGCGGGCTCACAACCCTCTCCATCTGTAAATCCTGCTAATAAACTATTATTTAAACTAGGTAATATTGAACTATGTTTCAATTCAACAGCATCCCATCAGGTGGGTAATGACTCGCATCATCAATTCAGGGCAAACAGCCCCCCCCCGATGAGGCTAAGGTCGCGTCTGACCCCGGCGACGGCTTAGGAGAGGGCGTGGATGAAGATGAGGAGTATTAACTGAAGTTGCCACGCCGTTGAAGGTCATAGGGCTAGTTTAGATCCCGTCTCGCGAATCAGAGGGAAGCTGTGTATTTTTAAGTAGTATATAATAATCCGAGGCCCAGCTACCTAGCTACATGCTACTCGGGAACACTCCGTACACAATAACTTGTTGGAGTGAACTCACGGCAGCCCCCTGATAAGGGATCTCGACAACGACCCCTTTTCAAATACCATCATGAGGAAACCGTAACGCTACGAAAATGATCCGGAATCTGCCAGCAGCTTGGCAGGCCGATATGCCCCTTTTACCATTCCGAGATTCCAACCTCAGTAGATTACCCTGTAGTCCCCTTACCGTTATGGCGCCAACCTCTGCGACTCTCAGCTGCCTCTTCATATCGAAGCTCCTCGCCGAGTATTACATGGAGCCTTGCAGTTAGAAGGTCGCTTGTTAGATCGCGTATCACAACGATTCGGTTTAAGCTATGATAGGTTTATTCGCCGAGTTTGGCGAGAGTCAAATTTAGGATAACAGATACCGCCCTAGAGACTGTTACGCCTTAAGAAAATGCCAGTTCTGGAATCCGCTCGAGAGACAACGAACCTGGAAGCCCGGGTCACTAGAGCGAAACGTTGTGGTGGTAACGGACTCACCTCACGTGCAGCGCATCTACTGCGTTCACCTATGGTGATAATATCGTGTAAAGGCTAAGGGAATCAATCTCATCAGGATCCCCCTGATTTGGCATACTATAAGGCGGTTAGCATACTGCAGTCACTGCATATGCGGAGATTCTTGAACAAGTTGAAACCAGCCGTCATGGTTCCTCTTAGCGCACCAGAATGCCGGTACCGAGCGACTTAGTTATTATAAATGGATTATCTCGGCTCTAACATAACATCAAACTATGGAGAGCATAATCAAGGGCACATTGTCCGGTGTGACCCATAGTCAGGAAAATGAGCAAGTTGCTGGTATGAGGCTAAGATATGAAAGTTGCCTTACAGTTCTCTTATATACTTGCGGACTGATTCACCCGCAGCTGCCTATAGTATTGCCTTTAGAACTAGCCAACGACGTTTTTAGGGTATATCTGGCCATATTAGATAAAAACCATCATTTTATCAAGCATGGAGTCACCACATCATAGAGCAGTCCTTGACTCGACGTCATATCAAACCATTATAGTATGTTAAGCGAAGCGGTTCGTGGTGCCAACCGAGGTCATTTACAGGGTACAGCCTGATTCTCTCGGAAGGATGTGACAGATAGCAGTCAAACAACTTGAAATACTTTACAGACACAGGATACTTTTAACTTTACCACGACTTAGAGTTATAAGAGCATGTCCCAATTAGCTTGCACAGAATATGTAGAGGTTCATGGTTTTCGAGAACATCGAAGATATGGATGGTGAGCATTAAACTACCGAAAAGCTCCACATAAAGCAACTGATTGACATCAACTTGATGTGAGTGTAGTGATGCAGTCTATAGTTGAGGAGACCGATGCTTCCTAACAACAACAGGTAGCTATTTGCACATTGCCTAAAAGTTCTTCTAAGGTCCCCGGTGTTCACCGGCCTACGAAGTACTGTCCATAAAGTTTCCCATAGTTACAAGCAATGTGCGCCATAACAGATGGAATATTAATATGCCCGTTAGAAGTGTTCGAAGCCGGAGTAATCGCGGTGAGTCTATTAAGGCTCTGATTACTAATTACACTAAACTCCTTGTCATATAGGACATCAATGTGAAATCCGTCGTCCCTAAGAATACGGTCTCCGAAGCTGATGCGGAATTTCACTTTCATCATCATCATCTTTCGAAACGCCCCCTATCCGCGCGAGTCTCGCAAAGAACAACCGTAGCAATGTATAAGCGTATATCATATAGCCGAGGAAGTAAAATCCCGGGTTAAGAAGATCTAAAGATCGCCATCGTAACGGCCATTGAACTACAAGATCTCCTTGCCACTCAGTGTGCTTTGCCACCAACTTGCTCCGGTCATGCGAACGCCTCTCAAAGGATGGCACGAAGCATATCATCTAGGGAAAGGACACACGGCGCAGGACTCACACTGCGGACCCAGCCGATACACGATTATCTCGTACTCTAGCAATCCTTACACCAAGTTAAATGAGAACGAATATCAGATTATTTAGAACTTTTCATTCTAGCAACAAAAGCATGAGAGCATGGTTGAACCACAAAACACCACCTTTTCGTCACAATGATTGGTATTGAAGAACCAGTTGTTACTCGATTGATCAATCACCCCACACAGCGAAACCGTTGCCCCGTTCGTGCCCAACCCCTGGGCTGAATGGCACCTACGTAACTTGTTTGCCCCCTGCAATTAGCCCAAACCGCGCCATCCTACCCGAGACCAGGATCAACGTCCTTCCCTGGTGACAGAGCTTTCCAACTCCACGGTAGCGTTAAGTGGGTGGTGATACGATCCCTCCCCTGAGATGTGCAGCTGTGCAAGCATTCCGGTTTCTTCGTCTGTACAAAGGAATTCTAATTACGTATTGAATCACACGCCGTACCATGGAGAGGTGCCGGTACTGTAGATGTACGTATGCATTCCGCTGAGGCAAGGGAGACAGTACTGTCAGGACCTCATCGATTCATACGTAGCAGTGAGTCCGGAATCATCAGACGGGGTGGGGGTTCTCTAGATGGAGGGTTGGTAGGGAACGACGGTGGATTCGAAAACGGCAACTTGGAAAGGGAATCAAGAAGCAAACATACGACCCATCGAAGTCCCAACCCACGTATAGGGTACACGGTACATACATGGGGCAATGATGGGGGGAGAATGCCTGCCCAGTCCTATCTGTACGAGTACATGCTTTCTGCAAGGTCCCCGATGCAACGCCTATCTATCTCATTCATCGGGCTTGGAGCTGATTGAAACCTTTGTCATGCAGGCCGACCGTAGGCCTGTTGCACTTATGGTGGTGACTTGAGCTTGATGACAAAAGGTTACGCGTAAGTAGCGATACAGAATCTACATAGTACCAGGAGGAAGGGGGTGTCTCTTTATCCTCATTCGGAACGGGGACTGTAACCCTAACGGCAGTGACCGGGATTAGCGAAGAAAAGAGCGACGTCTGGATATATCCGGCCAATCCGGCGCTGCGTACTTCGTACCAGCCATACGCTTCTAACGAATTACCCAGCGAGGTTGATGAGGTATCACGTAATGCAATCGCAAAAGACCGGTGCGTCAAGTGGGACATCGACGGGGGAACTGGGGCTCATCTCCGCAGAAACCGGTCAAGCCGGGCAATGAGACGATGATCCAAACACGCGCATCGTATTAGCCTGGGTCGAAATGGTGTACCAGCTGTCACTCCGTAAAGAGCCAAGAGGGCTTCTTATGGCATGACGCGGTCACATTCTGTCCGGGGAAGCATGTTTAACATGCATAGCTTAAATGCCGCTTTTGGGCCCTTCCCTTGAGCAAGCGGACTGTGGCTCAATACGCAACGGCTCAGGGGAAGCCTCCACCCTCTTGGAATTTCTGCCCCTGTTCCCCCGCGGTTATGGTTCACCGGCACCCCGGTGCTTCTACCCTTACAAGAGATGTTGTGAAGGTTACATGGAAGCAGACACTGCTGCTAAACATTATATCCATGTACGTAATGGAGCGTCAAGGGGGGTTTTTAGGGGGCTCCTGGTATCTGCTCCTCTGGATTTGATTGGACATGCACAATCCCTAAGCGGCATCAAAACTGACGCGAGACCACCAATCCCATACAGCGACGGAGGTTAAGTATGCGCCCACATGGGAGCTTCCGTGGCTTGGGCCATTAGGATTGGTATACAGTTGGCGTCTAGTTTGCTTCGTAGTCACCAGCGTAAAGAGTGAGTACTTATGAGTTTCTGGTCTTAACAAGCCATACCGGTTTCAGCCGATTGCGCCATGAACATATACCGCTCTCATATTGAGGAAAGAGCTGGGAAGGCCAACCGAGGATTCACGGAGTAACGTCAGAGCAAGATAGGAGACACGCAATAAGTTGAAGGAAATTTTGTTGAGTGAAAGCTAGACCTCGACTGGCATATTTTCGACTATGAAGCGTAGAGTGTCGGCAGAATTAACACAAGTAAAACGGATAAGTCGCGGTGACAGCAGGGTCAAGTTTGAAGCGAGAATAGCATCGCACTCCGGGTATTTCGACGTCACGGAACTTATCTACGGGAGCATCTGACAACCTTGAGAGCCTTCGGGATCGCTCGTCTTGTAAGGTGCTAGCCTGCGGATTGGATGTATACCCTCACGGTAGATTTCCCGGTAGTTTGGTTTCATACCCCGTCGGCTGCAGATGTTTCACCGAGGGGCCTTTTTTGGTTGGTCTCCTCACCATCGACCATAGTACGCATAAGCGAGAGCTGACAAGCATATGTGAGATATAATATACGTTTCGGTTCAAAATCTTGATGGGCCCAAGGATGATGTTAGTTCAATGTCGCGGAAAACGGCGGGGCTATAATGAAGATATAGTATCAGAGACATGTCTAAAACATCGGCAACGTTTTGCTGGTATCGGAATAAATGGTGGCTGGGCGTAAGTCGAATGAACGTCTAAGGAGTATGACAGACCGAACAGAATTTTAGGACAGGGTTTCCGATAGCTGCCTGCAGCGGCCACACAGAAGTGACAGCATATCCTTTGGACTAAAGAGGTGTTTCACGTTAGGAAAGGGCGTCGCTGAGTGGGTTAGGCGTGCTTCAGCGTCGCTGGTTATGATCGTGGTCCTTCTTTACACCGACTGATGTCCTGCTGAAAGCCTTTTTATTAACCCTGATTCGATTGAAAGTCCCCGGTTGGATATGAAGACGCACCAAATGTTCACAGCGACGTCGGCGCAAGTAATGATGCCTGGCAGTCAATAGCCACCGTGAATGTCGGCTAGGGACATCTTTTTGACCGCAAGGCAATGTGTTCCCTCCCTCCGGAGCATCCCAATAGGCATCAGCCAAGTGCCGTTCACTCCTTGTACATTGCGATCGGGGTTCGTCTAGCTGTTGATAGTGATCTCATCAACCACGCATACCATGGGCATCTCACCCCGCAGGGCATGACAGGGTTTCCGGCGCCCACCTCACAGGGTTGGCCAGGGTCACGGACTGTCGCATCACCGCAGCTAGGGGCGCCCTCCACCAAGATGTCTGGGCGAGACTGTGACATGGAGGCTGCCGGCTCATACAGTGGTCTGTAAGGCTGATATGGGGTGTCCAGGACCCTGTGCAGTTCAAGGACTCTAGCAATTGTGGAAACGACCGGGAATCGAGCCGCCATTTCGACCTCCAGGGAGACCACAGCAAATGAGGCTCAAATAGTGTTTTTAGCTAGGGATTATAGAAAGTACGTCGGCTTCGACCTTTTAAAACCGCGTAACTCCTATATCGATAGGCGTTCTCCTGCATTGACTTGCGGCGCGTAAAGAGCCACGGCACGTGTTTACTTAAGGCGTGCCAGACGCAGAGACAGGGAGACGCTTGCTTGAGTGGGTCTGGGTTCGTCCGTTCAGTGAGCGCTTACCGTTCGCTGCAAATTCAATGACGGGCTCCAAAGATGCCAAGCGGCTTCCGTAGCCCACAGGGCACACAAATTACTCTGTGGCGGGGAGATGAGGCCTCGATTTCGATCTTCCGCAGCGGCACACATGTCTGAATGAGGGAATAGTTGCTAAATGCTACGCTTTCGAAGGAGGTATCATACAAACAATGCAACCCCGATGGCTGGCAGCAGTTCAACCATGACGGACGTGCCCTAAGCCTTTTTTGGGCAAGGCATTATCATGTTTCGCGGCGTCGAAGAAGTAGCTGCGGATATGCGATTGGTTGATGCGGTTGCGGAAGCGTGGGCCATCAGCTCCTACGTGCATATGGACGCCGCTACTTTACCCTTTACCTACTGGGGACGTAGCACCGTATATCTTTCCTTCTTCGTACTCCGCACTTTTAGGTATTTTCTTTCCTCGCACCAGATGGATGCTAGCGGGACGTCCTCGGCAGAGCCGGAAGAAAAGTACAGTGGGTTGATAATAGTACACCTCCAAAACTGGGGGTGTTGTCAGTCAGGTTTTGCCTAGAGACGAAAGCGGTATCGTGTTCTAGTGCGAGATTGACACTCGGGGGGGACGGACTTGCTGGAGAGCCGAGTTTCGCTTTGGGTATTGTTTGTAGTCTTACCAAGATTGCTGTTATTAACGGTACTCTCTGACTTTCGACCATATCGAGCTGGTTTACTATGAGGCGTTTACTTGCACTTTTAGCCTCTTCTCTTGCATAGCATCATGAGTTGTCACATATGCAACGAGCAGGCCAGAGCACCACTGCGGCATGCTACTGTATTGCGGATATCAGATTACACGGTCATCCGGAGTATGACAAGGTACATAATGGGCTTACGACGGATAAGGATTTGGGTGGAGCTAATAGTTTGAAGGGAGGATGGGCTAATGTAGACTAGGATGCCGTTAGGCAAGCCGCGGGTTATTAGCGCACGCTTTGATATCTGCAGGTAAAGCTGGCGTCCTGCTAAGTTCCGGTAGTCTATTCGTACATGTAATGGTATATGGCCGAGACGCGTTACTATTTAAATGGTCATTCGTGACACGAGATTAGAGGGTGGAGATTCCCCTGTTCGATCCTATGGAAGGCTGGACTTAAAGCGGATAACGTATAGAGAGGAACAGGTACAGCTATACTGGAATGACACATATGCTAGATCGCTATGGAGAGGCTCTTTTCGAGGCCCGTGGACTGATATGGTTTCTGCAGAACGTCTTTACTGCCCATACATACGCTGCGCTGGTTGCGTCCCCCCTCTACCGCTCAAATATCATATCATACATAATAGCTCTTGACTGATTCGGGAGTCAATAGATTAAGTGCTAATCGCTCTCTTCGTTTCGTCGAGGGGTCGGAACACCAGATGAGGCCGACGATACATAAACTCAGGTGAACCATTATTAGGATGTCGTTGAGATAAACTTCTTTTGTGTTACGAGGGGATCCAGCCCCTTGACAGTGGGGAGTTACTATGAAAAGATGCATGGCTGGGATTCTGCGTGAACGGCAGGCAGGAGGCAGGACGAGGGATTCTGCGACATTGCGACGAGAGCAGGGGAGACTAGAAACCCTGTCCAGAGCCTCGCAGCCCTCATCCTCTTCTAGCAAGGTAGCATGCTCGGTAGAAAATTCTCCGAGTTCAGGCATCAGGACTCCTTTCTGCCCTGGTCGAGGGCACGCAATCCCGTCCCTGACAAGCCTTCAACTAAACTCGGGCACCGTTCACCTGGCTAGCCGAGTCTCGTTTGGGCCAACGTGATCCCCGTGATGAGATCTATCTGCGACCGAGCATGAACGCCTCCATCATCCGGGCAGCCAGGGTATAGGGCAGCCAAGAACAAGGATCTCCTCATTCATTACACAGTTGCAGACTCAAAAGAGTCGGTCAATAGGGATGGTCTGCCATCTTTACAGCAGGATTCGAGGCGACCGGATCGAGAGCCGGGACTGCCTTGAATACGTACATATTGTAATAGCAGTGGCCTTGGAAAGGTATCTACATAGCCATGGTTGTGCAACTTTTAGCGACCACAAAGGAACATATGTACGTGCATAGTACCCCTGGTTGGGCTCGAGTACCTAGAACGGTATGAGCGGGAGACATGGGCCGGGGTCTTAGAGCTCCTATCACGCGTCGCTTCCTAGGCGAACCAGGATGAGAGGGAGCAAGGAACGCACCAACATGTATCCACCTCCCAATTCGGCACCTACTAACTTATTTCAATGCTCGGTGGGCTGGGGAAAGAGAAAATAGCGGGCGCCAGCCAAAACAGATGATCATTCATTAACGTAAAAGATGGAATGTCTCAGTGGTTGTCATTACGGAGCGAGTCTATATTTTTCCCGTCAAGCGGGTAACGGCGTAATTTCCAGGACAAGCTACAGACAGACGGGGAAGGTCCCAGGCACAGAGTGGGCTGCCCAAGCTGCGTGCAATTTGCCCTGTGAGCTATCGTATCTCTAGAGTATTGCGTAAGCAGTTCAGCCGGGACCGCCGGGCACGCGTGCTAGTATATGCAAGCTATTATCAATCCGAAATGGGTTTACAGCTATCACATCGAGGCGGAGTTGTCCGCTAGCCTTCGAGCGGTTGAATATAAGCCGATGACGGCGGATCGGTCCTATTTACTCGGTGCATGTTCTATACGAGAAGTTATATCCGCTTATTATGCTCTTTTCTTGGCCCAGTCGACGGCCATACCGAAGAAAGAACGATCTGGTGCAGGATGGTTTGCCCCATATTAGACTTATAAGCCGAAGTGGCATATTATGCCCTGATGAACACCGGCTTCTCGGGTGATAACGTCAAGTGGAAACAAAAGCACCATTAATATTATGAAACAGAGAGGTTCAAGGGGATCTGTAACCAAGGGGGGGCTAACATCTTAACCGAAAGATCTATGAACTATGGTTCCGGCACAACCCACCCAATCACCTGTAGTGGGTGATATACGGTGCGTATTAAACGTTCGTTGTTTTCAAGAGCGAAGCAATGCTATCAATGCGGCTGGACCGCTCGGGGCCGAGGCATTATAGCCGTAGCAATATCTAACCAATTCAGTCGATTCACATTCTGTTGGGTTATCATGTCGATGTCATAATGATACCGCTGATATCTTATAGCACCTCTTGAGTCATTAATAAACCACATTGTTCCCACAAGTACAAGCAGCTACATGTGCAATATCAGATAACCAATGTGCACTTAGCTGATAGGCATAACCATGTTGCTGATATTCAGTTCCGGCTCGCTGGTAGACGAACCAGCTCCCCCTTGAACACTTCCATGTATTGCTCCAACCACGCTCAGACTAATAAGCGGACCATTGTATTCATCGGCCCCATTGACCCCCAAGGTAGCTCATGTGGATAAGCCATTCCTGGCTATCCGATATGTACCTATAAGGAGGACGCGTTAGTATTATAGGCGATGGAGACGGCTCTGTCTCTTGAGCGAGCTTCAACCAAAACTAGCCAATTTGGAAAGACGCGCACTCTCAAACGCATTGAACCAAAACGGCAGATCGTATGAATTACCTGCGGTCGTAACGACTGCAGCCCTGCTAGAGATATTGGCTCGTTTCCATCTCGGACAAGCCTCGAACAGTTCCCCCTGGGCCGCCTTCAAGGGCGTTGTTCCAGAATTCCTGTCTTGCGGACTTATACATAAGGATAGGGTTCAACAGGGGCTTTCCCCAAACGTGGCCAGCCCCTGTTACCTGTTCACACCAGGCTTACAGTTTCTGTAGCATTTCTGTGTATAAGCTCACATACAAGTTAAGTGGTGTCAACGGCTTGCAGGTGGGCTGTTTGGTGGAAGGAGGGATCTTCCCTCTGGGGGATTGGATCCGCACCAACCAGGTTCTTCCCCACTCACTTACAACGGTCGCAAGTACACCTCCACACTACCATGTTGATCCCCATCTTCCTCATTATCATTCTGTACAGGAGGCGACATCTTGCAAGAGGTAATGGACATCAGATATCTTCGTGGGGAAAGTTTGCCGTCATAGGGCAAGGTGACTGAAGTGTCATCGAGGTTGAGCCCATCTACTGGCGGAAAGTCGTGCTCAAGTTCTACAAAAAGCCTAGTTTCGGTTCATAATAAACCGCCAAACTTTTATGTGTTCCGTACATCGGTAACCACATGCAGTTACCGGAGTTGGCGAAGTAAGCGAGACATGAGAAGACTTACTCAACCGGCTATGATAGTTTGATATTGGCCTATGCTTTATTTTGCGATTACCTACTTATTTTATAGTGATTCGTTCCTACTCATGTCTCATAGGCCTCCATTCGGAAAGTCATTTTAAGCTTGGAGTACACCCGATGTAACACAACGCATTTCACTGTGCTTCAGGTTACATGCATATACTGAATCCGTTCACTTATTAGCGCGTCATTGATTCAGAGACCTTGTCAGCCCGTGCCAGGCCTACGGGTATGCCTGGTGATGACGGACAGCGGGTCTCTGACAACTCTGATAGCTGAGCCTATATACCAGATGTTGTCCAAATCCCTCTCTTCCAAGTCCACCTAGTTGTCGACATTCTACTTGCAAATGAGAACTTGACGCGGAGTCTCGGTTTATATCATGTTGGTTGACTTGTAAATGGCAAGGGCATAGACTTTCTACGCCAGGCTAATATATACTGTACATGCATGGTCTTTGTTTGCGAAAGACCATAGCGCCATATTGAGGTACCTACATCTATCTAAATAGCCCCCGCAACATATTATTGAGTGGGTTAATAGATATAAATGCAGACTTGACACTACTTCATTGTCGCTGCATTGGCTAGACGAAGTGCATGTGATGGTCTTCTGTGTTTCCTGATCTTAATCCTACTAATCTACGTACTGTCTTCTCAACTTTTGGCTCACTTCCGCGTGTACATACCCGTTGGGTCTCATAAGATAATGATCGTGCAGGCCACGCGCCCGCCACGCGCTTTAGCCGCTTTGGCCCAGCTTGACCTAGCGTCTCTGCAGAACCCCTGTCTTGTTACTCTATGTTATTTTTTGTGCCTTTCTAATTAGTCAAGGGTTTTGCCCCCGTGAATAACGACGTCTCTTCCGCACGGTCGGGTCTCACGACTCTCAGCTCACCTGGGCCTTATACAACGATATGACGCATTCTTAAGTCCTCCAGATAATAGTTGTGCTGACATCTTGGGCCACCTGGAACGCGGTTTCTAAACGCATGCGCTGACTTCCGCCCTCCAAATTAGGTTGCGGTAAGTATACGAAGCACTCTGCGGACGGTGTGATTACCAGCTCGGTTACCCCCTGCTTTCCGCCCCACACTCCTGCGGACCTCAGGGTTCAGACCCTCCAGCTAGTCTTACGGTTGACTTTATGGCATTGGGAAGTCCCTCTGGCACGTGCTGCAGCATCGAATCGATTTGGTACCGTCCCTGGCGACAACTCATCCAATCGTCCGGTTATTTTAAGTTACGGTTGGCACTACCACGTAACGGGTAGGTGCTCGAACCGCTGAAGTTTAACAGCATCGCACAGAGAGGCCTTGGATCCTATTGATTCGGCGCTCTCTTCCGACGGTCATCAAGTCTGTTGCTCCCCATAGGTCCGCCTTCTCCGCGACATCTAAGCCCTTTGAGTAACAACTGAGCTGACTATTGGCTTAGTCAGTGAGTTTTTCAAGTACTGTTCCACCATGAAATCAGGGGGTTCGTGTCCTTCATGCTGTTGAAGTAGCTACCCATGGAGACCACCCACAATCATTGTGAAAACGGTGACACTGTAGATACCCTGATATTGCTAATTAGCCCTTTGTTCCAAGGTGTCGCGAACGTTTAGCTGCGGTAGCAAGAATACCAGGTTCCAAAGGCTCGGTCCGCTAGCGACTAAACATTGCCTTGTTTCCCGCCTTAGCCCACCTGGTTGTTATCACACCAATTTATTAGAACCTCTACTCTAGGATTGTCAGAGATACAAATATATTCCCTTTTGAAGGTGCGGTCTATAAGAACGAAGGCTTCTTTCCTCCTACTTCTCCGCCGGTAGCGCGCTATAAACTCTTATACTGCTTATGAAAATTAGGAATTGGCTGCCTCGTGGCCACGAAATCGCCCGTAATGAGTTCGCTCGGGCAGCTTTTTTTTTTTTTTTTTTTTTTTTTTTTTTTTTTTTTTTTTTTTTTTTTTTTTTTTTTTCCTTTCCCCAACCTTGTGCGATCTTCTCTGCTACTATTGAACTCGACAAATCTACACATCCACACCGAGTTGTTATAGTTCCTCAAACACGTATTGCGGCACTCAGTAGTTGTAGCGACATTATCCGGTGCAGGTTGATACTGCCACCCTAGCTCTCTGCATCCCTACATCCGTAGGTATCCTGCCAGAGGCCAAGACCTTTCCCATTTTTTGGAAATGATGTCTTGAAAGCACACGGGTATATACAGCTGGCTTGCATCAACTAACGGATATTACATCCGAGAACGAGATGCGTCCAAGAGTGTAGAGGCAGCATATCTAATGCGCAGGTGCCTAGGACCGAATTCCAACATTCTTTATACACCTCGATGTAAGGGCCACCGCGGCTCCGCGTCAATAAAAGTTATTTGGCAACGAAATCGAAGTTGTTGAACCTTGCAGCCCACGAGGCACCTGTGGGAAGGAGCAAGGATTATGACCGCTCTCACAGATCCACCTGCATAAAAGTACTATGTATGTATCGGCGAGTTCAGCCTTTGCAGTCCAACCTGAGTAGTCGATTAAGAATAAGCATACACGCTATGCATATGCCTGTCTGCCTGTCTGTCTGTACTTGGTATTGTCACTATTGAGTGACGAATTAAATGTATCGGCCACGAGCAGATAAATTGATCACTATCTGGCGTTGCATTCACGTAGGTGGCGTAATTTATACAACCTATTTCCCATGGGAACATCTTTATCAAAACATTCATCGCACAAGCTATTGCCAGATGCGGAGCTACTGCCGTCTCGTCGGTCGTAACTTCCTTCGATGCTCGTCAACGCATTGATGAATAATGATCTGAAATTTTTCTTTTCTTTTTTGCTTGCAGCTGAAAGAGGGTCGGGTTGCAACTAATTTCCCGTTATCGATACGGTTTCCTAATTTAGAAACCCTGGTCACTCCAAGTATTGAGAGGCAAAAAGCCCAATTCAATGCTTGATAATTTCACTGATTTCGCCATCATGGCTGATATAATTGCGAGGCCGTAAGCACCTATTATTTCCCCTCCACAATAAAATAAATCACGCGTACCATACCCGTACCTACATATATGATCATCTGCTACGGCCAGCCTTTTGTTATCTTTATAAAATACATAGAATACGTCCAGTCTTCCAGTCAAAGTTACAGTTAAGCTTGAATAGAAAGGTAAGCAACGCCACTTCTCTCCCCTATTTGAAATCCCATTCCTCCCTTCTTCGTCCATGTACGACCATGGATAGCAAGCACGATGGCCAGATTGTAAATTTCGCGCCAATAGCCAACAATTCCGTAAACATCGAAGGCCGACAAGGAATCCCCCCTCGTGTTTGGTCACCATAAAAAACAAGCTTATGAGGCGGGTTGCCGATCAACCCTGGCTTCCCAATCGCGTGGCAATCTTTCCAACGGCGGCCCCAACATGAGCCGCACGGAGAGAACGTGCCCTTCACTTTGAACAGAATTCCAGGATCATCGCTGTCCTAGGAAGATTTCCCACGCTGACTCAACAAATTCTTCTGTCAGGATACAGAACGCATATTGTGTACTTTTACCCTCGGTCGCGAGTCGCATTGCCTTGAATGATCAACAAAATGGCCCAATCACGACAGGCAGCTAGCCCTTACGCGAAGGAGGAGCACCAGCAGCACCATCATCATCATCCGGATTCTGTGAGTTCCATTTTGAGTTTCTCTTCGCGAGCTTGATTGCCCCCTTCCAATCGCAACAAAACTTGCGGACAGGGATGCGTCGGTATGTTCTTTCACATGGGCCTATCTTCCGCTCCTTGGGGACTACTTTCCCGCCTGACAGCTGTCGGCGCGCAGCAGATTTTACACGATGCTATACCGGTTCACAGTATATTGATGGCTACTATTTACTGAGCGACGTTCTCTCAGCCGCAAGCGCGTGTCTGGTGATGATCCATGCTCCCTACTCTACCCTACCCTACCCTACCCTACCGTCCCCTGCCGCGCCAAACATCCGGGGCCACCTTCTGGGATCACAGCTGCTTGCATCTGGTTTCCATGTCTTGCCAGAGAGCTAGCAGGGTTGTCACAAGCTTGAACGGAGCTGCATGCCTGAGGTTCGGACTCGACCTGGACGGGAATTGCAGGGGAGCTCGTGCGTTTCACAACCGACCGGGGTGTTCTTCCTTCGGTTCAGGGCTTATGTGGATACCATTTTAGCGACCCCCCATGGTCCATGTTCAAGATCAAATGCCAATGCCGCACTACACGTCTTGGTACGTTTGCCTCGAATCGTTGGCTTGCGCGTCTGCAGCCCTCTACCCCAAGCGGAGGTGGGGGTGTCATCAACATCATTAGATGCGCGCAACGACTCTGCAACCACTATGCTGCATCAACCCACTCTTATGGATCTCTCATATGCCTCTTCACTACTCTTCCAACGAGTCGCTCGAGTGAGATTCTGTAACTGTTCAAAGACGGCTGTGGGTCAATATGCGCAAGTGCGAAACAAGCGTGGACGGGCAGGAAATTAGATGCTTCCCAGCAGAGAAGAAAACGGTGGAGCTCGAGGCCTAAAGCCGTTGGAGAGTCGAACTCGCTTTTGAAAAAAAAAAAAGAAAAGAAAAGAGAGATGAACCGAGAAAGCGTCACCAGTCCCCGGATGGCTTGCACGTCTACTGGACGAATTTTGCTCCTATCGTCTAGCTCCGCTCCATGCAGGTGCCTGCCAACCGCTTCTGCTATCTTGCTCCTCGCACCAGAAATGGTTACGATTACGATAGAGCTTGCGAGATGGATCCCCCCAAGACGGTTCATGGTTGCACTCCCACCACAGCACCAGGGCTTAGAAAACAAAAAATTTAAGCATAATGGTTGTTGATGGCTAGCGGCGGAGCATGTGGAAGCTCAAGCGGGGCTGACACCCATCCTTTCTTTCAGTCATGGTGGCTTGACCCGCTTCAGTCACCGCCGCTAGCTGCTAGACGCAGGAAAAGCTCAGGCACGGTTCAGTGGCCACCCGCTTGTACACTAGGTGTGCATTCTGGAATCTAGAGATTTGCGGATCTCACCTCAAAGATGGTGTCCTTGACTGGCAGGACTGGCTTCTCCGCGGCACTATAGGGCATCCTATAGATTTGAGCTTCGTCTATTTGCGCCACAACACCCTCAGGACCCTGATTCTCTAGTCAAGGCAAGAGAACATCTCTAGCGGTAGATGGACTCTGAACGCAACTTGCCTCAACGCACACCACACCGCCTTGTTTCCAGAACGCTTTGCCAAAGAATTGCTCACCCCTGCTTGCTGGCTAGGCCGGACTTAGCTTACCTGATCAGGTAGCGATCTCCACTTCGGCTTCCTCGAGTGCGTGCCGCTATTGGTTATTTCATTTATGCTGCAGCTTCCCCCCTTGTCGCCCCTGTCACCTTGCTCCCATGCGCCTCTCCCACTTTATTGATCCACGCCCTCCCCCCCAAAATCTCCAATGTCTCCTGCGTTCCTTCTTCGAAGGCCTTCAAGCTTCAAGGTCCCTTTTGCCCAATACCTAATTATTACCCAAAGAAGTCCCTTATTATTTCTCCGTCACAGAGTACAAACTCACGCTTGCGAAAGCTCCAATATAGAGCCCCATTTGCCCACAACGGCATTCTCCTAGCGCTTTTGTTACTAGGTAGTACACCATCTGTACCTTGCTTCCTTAACCCACACGCGGGCAACGATAGATTCTCAAATACCACTGTCCCTGCCCCCCTCGTCACATCTTCAATCCTCGCTCCGATCTTCAAATCTCTTGTCGCGTTTCTCATACTGCCCCTGTCACCCCCATACCACTCTTTATTTTCCTAGAGTGCTCGAAGCTCTCTTGCTGTTGCGTTCCCAATAATAACCGTCTTGGGGGACGAGACCTACTTGGAAAAGCTTCCAACCTTCGGGTTCTGCTTCCGACTGCTATCCACTCCTTCATTAAAGCAACAAGCACTTGTGGTGTCATTGCCCGGTACTACCCTTTTTCTATTATCATCTCTGGCTGGTCAGTAGGATGCAGAGGCCCCGGTCTTATATCCCAACTGCCCCCTCGCCTAAGCAAGCCTCAGCTCTTAGGGACAAGCTTCGAGGTTCCCTGGACCCTGACAACGTGCTGCAAAAAGAAAATAAACATATCGACGCGTCTCGCTTCTTGATTTTAGCGGTTGTCTATTAGGCTTGTATTTGCGATTTCAAGACTAATGGTTGTCTCTATGCAGCATCATCCCCATCATCCGCAGGGTCCGGCGCCTTCTCAACACCTACAACACCCTCGGCCGTCGAGTATTGTCCATCAGCAGCACCACCAGGCGCCTCCGCCGCAGTCACAGCATCCTTCGGCATACTCGTCTACCCATTCAATACAACCGGGATACCAAGCAACAGGACACGCGCCAAGCGCCCAACACACGCAAGACATTCCTTACTATCACCAGAGTCCTTACAGTACTCCCGGCACCACCAGCGGATATACATCCGCAGGTAAGTACCCTGTAGCGCACCACCGATGCATCTGAATATGAAGTACTCACGGGATGCCAGACACCTCCGACATGATGGCCGCTGCCCAGATTCCTCGACCTTACCCGCCTATGTCATATCATACTCCGCAGTCAAATTCTCCAGCTTCCGTCGCATCCCCCTCAGGACATGACCAGCATCGGAGCCTCTATGGACAGCCCCCGTCACAGCTTCATCAACAATCCATTTACTATGGCGCGCAACAACCGCAATACTCGTCAATGCCCACACAGGCAGCGCCTTCCCCATACCAAGCCCACGCCCAGCAACCGCACCAATCTATGGCGTCGCAACCGAGCATGATGATGTCCCACGCAGGCGCGCATAGTCACCTGTCGCAACATACGAGCCAACAAGGCCAACCGGGAATGACGGGCAGTCCGAGGCACACTAAGATGGAGCCGCAGATGCCTGGTCAGATGCAAAGAGCTGCTTCCGGGCCCTTGGGGACCCCACAGCCACCCCAGAGTACGGGACAGATATCCACGCCCACCGGTTCGTCAACGCCAGGCATCAACAACAATGCCGCGCCGGGTCCTATCCCAGCGACCACCCCGCTAGTCGTGAGGCAGGACAACAACGGAGTACAGTGGATAGCGTTCGAGTACTCGCGTGACAGGGTGAAGATGGAATATACAATCCGCTGCGACGTCGAGTCCGTAAACACGGACGAACTATCGAACGACTTCAAGACTGAAAACTGTGTCTACCCGAGAGCTTGCTGTCCCAAAGATCAGTATAGGGGTAATCGATTACAGTACGAGACGGAGTGTAACACGGTCGGCTGGGCATTGGCCCAGCTCAATCCTTCCCTGCGCGGAAAGCGCGGCCTGATTCAAAGAGCGGTCGATAGTTGGAGGAACAGCAACCAAGACCCCCGACTGCGCAGTCGTCGTGTGCGGCGAATGGCGAAAATGAACAATCGCAAGTCGGTTCAGACTTCTCATCCTCCGCACATGCCCGGCCCCGCCCCAACAGGGATCCCTGCGCCAGGCGCCATGGGTCCGGGGCCAGGGGCGAGCATGGGGAAGCCCGGGATGAGCAACATGGGTCCGATGCACCACCACCATGCTCACGAGGGCAGCGGTCCCGGTGGGGGAGATGAAGTCGGTATGTTTCACCAGATGTGATTGATACGTTGATATTATCGTTGTGCGATTACCTGATACCTTTGTTATTATACCTCGGTGCCTGTTGGTTCGGTTGGGTTGTTTCTTGTCTATATATAGCGGTATATACCCGCTGGCGTGTGTGGGATCAGATTTGGAAGCCGGTGCTCCTCTGTATATTATCCTGTCGCCTCGGAACTCTTGCTAGTCTTGGTTTCGAGGCCCTTCAGCCTGCAGACTGACAAATGTTGCATGGCGTTGCTTCACATCTCGCTGCACCGTTGTCATCACACATTCATGTCATTACTTACCCTGTATCACATCACCTTCGGCCAAAATGCATATACTGTTTTGTTTGAAACTTGCTGCCATGATTTTTTTTTTGTCAGACCCAAGTTTGATCACCAATCGGCATGCTAACTCGGCTATCTCTACAGGGGATGGAGAGTACATGGATGATTCCCAGCACCATCACCATCAAGCCCCTGCCGGACCGGCTTCGGGCAATTCGGCTGATGTTCGACCAGCCCATGTCTTCACCAGTTATCCACAACAATACCCTAGTAACACGACTCACCCATCATCCATGGCCCCGTTGAACGGCCCCCATCATAGTGCCGTTGTCGCTAGGCGGCAAAGCAGTGAAGAAGACGATAGTCCCGAGGGTTTATTTCCTGATATACCCGAAGCCAAAAAACGGAAGTTTATCCTCGTCGACGACAACAAGCGCGGTGGCCGCCTGCGAGTGCGCGTTACTCTTGAATGCGTCAATACCAAAGAGATACCAGATTCTTTCCGGAAGTGTTCCTCAGTCTACCCCCGCAGTTTCTTTCCCCGGGAAATGCAGAGTCCGCCCCCTAGCGCGATGGGCAGCGGGTTCTTCCAAGATGACCTGAGTGACGACGATGTCGAAGTTGAAGGCGGCATCACAGGCCGGTCAAGGGGCAAAAACACGAGGGCGGATAAGGTGATGGTTAAGGTACCTATGTCGGATGGCAACGATGGAGAGGTCGCCGTTCCAAGGATGAGAAAGGGCCGGCGGGTCAAGGAAATCCGCCTCAACGACTTAGGCTACCGTTTAGTATGGCTACACAGCCGCGCCTTTGCTGGAAAGACCGTTTTCCTCCAGCGAGCTTGTAAGTTGATCAGTCCTTTTCTGTATATCTACGGCACTAATATCTTACTACAGTGGACTGCTATCGAAACAAAACGCGGAGCGCCATCGAAACAGTCGGGAAAGACGTGCGAGAAGTGGCGCCTCATTTCGAAACTAGAGTCGGCAAGCGCAGAATAAGTGAGCGGATGGGCCGTGTCGAGAAGCGCGACGATGAAAACTAAGACCAGTCCGAGCTCTTTGACTTGAGCGTTTCGACTCGCTATCCAAAAAGTCGCCGTCCTAATCTCACCTTCGACGGGTGCCGACCTTCTTTAGAATGGCCCACGGTATTCTTGCCTAAGGCTCACGAGATATCGCACGATAGACAGCCGCGAAACAGCACGCCCCGACGGTACTCGACTCCAACCATGTAACCGGCGCGAACTACATACCTGTATCCTACGAAGAGCCACATGGGCCCCGCATATAACAATTATCAGTAACCTCTAACCAACGCGTAGCTTTGAAGAGAGAACGAGAACGATTTGTCAGTTTTTTTGGTCCACTTTGTACTGGTCAGCGGAAGCGCCTTACTCATAAAGAATTAATGCATTATCATCCTTCGGCGCATAAAAGTAATGAAAATTCTCCAACCGGCCTCGCAACCCTAAGGGCATGACATACTTATTTGCTCTCTTCGGTCCCAACATCTATATCCTAAGCGGGTTTACGCGGCTTTCGAATTAGTCTCATGCACCACCATACTGGTTAAAAATGTGGCTACAAGCTGACTTGAAGTCCTTCCTGGTTGGGGCACCACCTCTTATCTACCTATATACTCATATTTCTTCTCAGATCGCCCCGTATGTCATCGGAGTGCTTCCCTCTCACGATGCTGAAGGAATGGGGAGTTGGTCCTACAGGAGATGGAAGTCCGGCGAGATAAGCGCGCACGTCATGGGGCTTCTTATCCGGCAGGATGACTAAGGCTACGCCCGCGGACGACCGGTAGGGGACGAAACATAACGGCGTGGCATGTTTAACGGGCAGCATGAGAAGCTATTTTGGGTAGATGCTTTCGAGAAAGGACTAGTTGGAGGCCTAAGGATGTATATATTACATGATGGGTGACGAAAGGTGTGGTTTTTTGTATGTTGACGGGTGGGTGTGTTTGGTTATTATACTCTCGAAATTGAGGCAGTGCGTTCAACTGACATGGAGTGTTGACGAAGTTACACGCATACTTCGTACGAACCTGCATATCCCCCGTCCGTTTTCGCCATCGCTGTGATGTGAAGTCCTACCTAACCTTAGGTACGCCCAGAGTCTCGCAAGAGAGGCCTAACTAAAGTCCATCGTCACAATATCGTCGTGTCCATACTACGTCGTAGGGGGCAATTTAATATCCCAGTCGGGTATTTCCACCAATTTACCTCTTCAATCTCAATGATTCAGAATTTCAATAGAGCAATAGCGTTAGACCGGACGCTAGAGGGTACCTGGCAAGGATGTTAATATTCGGCCTGATGCTCGGTATCGCGCGTCCGCTACACGACCGAAACCGTTGCCAAGAGCGACCGTTATGTGGCAAGGTTCCAGGTTGACCAGCTCCGCACCGGGGCTTACGATCAACTGTCAAATGGCAAAAGTTCGCTATCCAAACACAAGGGTCCCCGGCCTTTTTCTTAGGCCGCTCCAGGCGCAGAGCTAGCAGGGCCAGCAAGCCTATCAGGCACATCGCAGCAGCGATAGTGCGAACCCTCTTTCTCCTGTACGACGCCTCTGAGGAGAAGAGGCTGTCGACATCAGGTGTCCAAGTCGCAGTTCCCGTTGCAAAAAGCCCTGGCGAAACCTTATCTTGCGAACAAGCTACCAAGTACGGGCCCGTACTGTACGGGTAAAGTTGTGAGCTCGGTCTAAGAGAAACCGTCGGGCATCACATGCTGATCACGCCTCGTTATTAGAGCTGTTGCTGAGGAACAGCCGAATTAAAGTGCGGTACCTGTCAGTACCTCTTTGAAATCGTACTTTGCCGAAGGGGTTGCCCCCTGAACGTACAGTACTTATCCCCGGCACCTTACGGACGCAGGGGATTCGCGGTGCTGCGTTAAGTGCGCTGCGAGAGCGTACCTTAGTGTAGGTAGATATCTGAGGTACTCTATACAGCGCTTCCCGTATATATATATATATATGTGTGTGTGTGTGTGTGTATGGTATCAGAAATGTGTATCGGAAGCCGGCAAGGGATGCGATTCATCCAACCTGTGTGAAGAGTACTGGGCTCATTCTAGACGAGATCCCATGTTCGGGCTACCGTGGGTTCATAGCAAAGTTCGTACTCGCTTAGGGTGATGTACAGTGGAAGGATAAAAGTGCAGGCTGACTTGCAGACTCCCGGAGGTCCGTCGAGGCGGCCGGTGCGGCGCAACTCTGCTTACATGTGTGTGTACATACCTATGCCTCTGTATCTGTGTACTGCATACCATACATGCATCGAAAAGTGGGATAGGGGGTGTTCGCAGTGAGTAAGGTGTGTAGTGAGCAGTAGCGTGTCCGTATTGTGTGGGTTAGCGCAGGCAAGGCTGACAAGAAGCGCAGTCCGGCGCGGGAGGAGGTAGGAGCCGACCGGAAGCCGGGTGGAACGTTGGTTCCGGAGCCCCGGGTCTCCTCAATGTTGCGATACCCCGTTGTTTCTACGTGCTCCTCAGCCGCCGGCAGATACGAGTGGCGGGCCGGTGAGCGAGGAAGCCAACCGGCGGGCCAGCCTCGTGCTCCGCCACGGTTGAGTGGCAGGCGTTTTATTCCCTCTGGCTTATTGGTACTGTTTCCTCATCACCGTTACACTGACTGACTGGCCGCGGTGGCACGTGGCTAGGCTATCTATCTCTGCCCGTCTGCCTACCGTCTACCTCTCTACGACTATATAATACCTCCTATATATAAGGGGCTGCTAAGTGTATGTACGTAAGTCAGAGCCCCTATCACAGATAGACATAGGTAGGATGTTCAGTGAGGCTGTTGGCGCCGGAGTTCGCGCACACAAGTAGCCATACCTAGATATAAAAAGGCACACAAAAAAAAAAAAAAAAAAAGGAACGAAGAACGACCGAAAATCGGGCAGCGTGTCAGGGGAGGGACGGACACACGTCTTGCGGCACCTCGGACGCGGCTGCGGCTGCAGCGCAAACAGGGATTTCTGTTTTTTTTTTCGTGGCGTGGCTACACAAGGCGGGCACTGCGGGTGGCGTCGGTGGAACGGCGTCGTTGGTGTGTGCATTTCTGACTCCAATCGCAAGAGGAGCCGTTGGGTTGGGTATTGATGCTATCTGGAAGGGGCAAGGGGAAGTGGTCGGTTATGTCGCCTGGTGCCAGGGGAGATGTGTGCGGTGTGCCTACATACCCCATACAATAGACAGCCTTCCCCGACTTGGCCTGGCTGATAGACGGATGCAGAGAGTTGCTGAATCAGTCGCCATGGATCGATGCCGATGGTTTATGGGGGGGGCAAGTAGTGCCGTCGTCCCCATGCCTCCCATGCTGAGCGCATTGTGCAAACGCCTTATCGAGAAGCCCAACATGTACCGAGACGAGATGGCCATGTTTCTGGGACGGATTCGGCGTTCAAATAAGCAGATCTAGTAGTATCAGCAGGGCGCTGGCGTCAGCAGGCTGGTCCAAGAAGACGGCGCGCCGCGTCGCGAAAGAGCGAAATGCAGACTTGCGAGACTTACCTGCATAAGCTGTCGGATCTCCGCTCATACCACTGATTTTACATTGACGAGTCTGGCTGTAGCAAGCAGGTGGGTTTCCGGCGTACTGGATGGTCCCCATCGGGGGCGACGGCGGTACAAGTTGCTCGCCTACGTCGTGACCGAAGATATCAGATACTGCCAGCGTATGCGCAAGACGGCATCGTCCTCTCACGCGTATCCCAGGGATAACCGACAGTGCAGTGTTTGAAGATTTCATCGAGCAGCTTCTGCTCCACTGTGGCAAATGGCCTGAGCCAAAGTTCGTCCTCGTGATGGACAATGCTTCAATCCATCACTCGGCCCGAATCGAGCAACTGTGTACTGAAGCCGGAGTAAAGCTTCTCTATCTACCGCCATACTCACCGGACTTGAAGCTTATTAAGGAGTTCTTTGCAGAGTTGAGGGCTTTTATCGGGCGAAGCTGGTGGCATCATGCGAATCTTTCCAACCAAGTCTTCCAGGTATCCTTGTAATGGTGTGTCGACGTTGTAGGTGTAAGGAAGTCAAGTGCCGAAGCCCACTTTCGGCATGCTGGTGTTACTATTGAAGAACGGGAGGGCAATAACGCCGTATTTTACTATATCCGCCAAGAGACGTAAGGGCGAAATATCTATTCCATTATATGAATTATTTTACTTGCGCAGCTGGAAGCGTTTAATCGAGCTTAACCAAGGTAAACATTTAGCGGTAAAGTTAAAAAGAGCATGGGTAGTAAGGTTGCGATTGCCCTGGATCTACAAGACATACTCGGTCTGGTAGATAAAAAGCGAGCTCTCATCCTTTCCCGAACATTATTGCAAATGAAGTCGCATTTATTTGGCCCTGGAATGCTCTGCTGTTCTTTGAGGTTGTCATCCTCCCGAATGACTGCTCCACGCCATCCTGTGCCTCGCCAACGATCCCCTGCATTGCCCGAGACTGATCATCGGTGCTCATGTCGCCGAATTTTTGTCCGGTTCGCTGCGCTCTGGTGGCTGCAAGAGCTTCCTGACAGACTTTCCGCAGCTCGGCAGTCAACTGGAAGCTCGCGTTCTGATCCGAAGCTGAGCCTTCCTCTGAGGCAGACGATGCTTCACGGTTGCGCAGATGCGCGTCCAGGTCGGCCAGTGCCTGCTCCTGCGCCTGAAACTGATCGCCGATCCGCCGGACGTCGTCGGCAGTTCGTGTACTAACGATCCTGTTCCTTGTCAGACAAGAGCCGGCTTGAGCCGGCACAGAACTCACAGGTTGATTGACGCGAGCACCATGGACATAGTCCTCTGGCAATCGCCCAACTCTTTGCTGAACTTGTTCATCTTCGACTCTTGAAAATTCACTATAACCCTGTCTCGTTTGCTGAACTGGCCCTCTGTCGAATGGCTCGTGAACCTCGTAATGGCGGCGGTGTACTCGTCACACAGGCGCTTCGCTGACATGAGCGTCTCGTTGAGATCGATGATCCGCAAAACGGCATCCAGCTCGCTGTCAGGGGCAGGGCCCGCTTTCAGCGTCTGTTGTAGAGCACCTAGAGTCTTCTGGGTTTCGGCAAGAGAAGCTTTCGACCTAGCGATGGCTTGGGGCGCCTCCGCCAATCCGTCGACAAGGTTGTATGCCGCCTTGCAGCTTTGCAACGCAAGAGTCGAGACGGCGATGACACTGGCGGTCACACTGAGGGGATCCATCGCTATTCTCCGGCTGCAGAGTTGATGAGGATCGGCGTAGGTGCCCGGTCATGTCGCCTTTAAGACCGGAGCGGCTGATTCGCGTACAAAAATCCCGCCGGCGGCGACACTGGCGGTCACACTGAGGGAATCCATCGTTATTCTCCGGCTGCAGGGTTGATGAGGATCGGCGTAGGTGACTGGTCGACGTCGCCTTCAACACCGGGGTGGCTGATTCGTCTACTGCGGTTTAGCCCCGCGTGCTTGGCGCTGGGCCAGGCCCAGCCGCAGCGACGAGGGAATTGCGCTGTAATCAATGCCTCTTTTCAGCATTCTCTAAAAAGCGAAAAGAATTTCACGCTCGCTCGTGTTCACTTATGTGAACAAGCACCATGGGGCCTGGAAAAATGGAACAACGCTTCGGGAATTTAGAAGCAACCAACGGCGGTGTCGCTTTCCAGGGCCACGTTCAAGGAGATCTCCACGTACACAGTAAGTTGACAAAATGGCACTGAATCTACAGATCGCTAACTTCTACAGGCTCCCACAACGTTCCAGTCGAGTTCGACAGCCTCCCTGAAGCCGCGTTTAATGCCGCAGGCAGGCAACATATACCTTCCTGCCTCGAGAACACACGACGAAATATCCTTGAACAGATTGACGAGTGGGCCGACAACGATGGCGAGAAACGTATATACTGGCTCAAGGGTATGGCTGGCACCGGAAAATCCACGATTGCTCTAACAGTCGCCCGCAAGTACGCCAAATTGCGACGCCTTGGTGCGAGCTTCTTCTTCTCCAGAGGTGGTGGTGACCTCGCGTCCGCCGCCAAGTTCGCCAGTACGGTCGCCGCCCAGCTCGCCGACACATCGCCGGAGCTCAAGAAACATATCGACAATGCCATCGCGTCCAGTCCTCGCATCCGCGCGCTAGGATTGTTCGACCAGTGGGAGAAGCTTGTTCTTGGGCCGCTGGCGCAATTGGACAAGAATGTGTTTCCGCTCTCAATTGTCATCGTTATTGATGCGCTGGACGAATGCGACAGTGAGGACGATGTCTTCCTGCTGATCCGATGCCTCGCTGCCGCAACAGAAAGCACGCGGCTGCGGGTGTTCGTCACCAGTCGACCAGACCCACCAGTCAATCTTGGGTTCGATGACATTTCGCAGGACACACACCGAGATTTTATTCTCCACGACATCGAACAATCAATCGTCGACCAGGACCTCTTCCTTTTTTACAAGGACAGGCTTACGCACACGGCCAAGCGATTTGGTCTTGATGATCGCATTCATTCCGACGAAGCCATCCGATTCCTCGTCGAGAAATCCTCCGGCTTATTTATCCACGCCGCTACCGTGTGCCGCTTCCTGCACGAGGGAAGGCAGCTTGCTAACGAGCGTCTCTCTCTCCTGACCGTGGCGGAAAGCGCGCTAACTAAGCCGGAGAAGGAGCTGGACAAAATGTATACGACCGTCCTGGAATATTCGTTCGCAGTGGGACTCGAGCCGGCGGAGGCAGCCGGGGTGCAGGCATTGTTCAGGCGTGTCGTCGGATCTATTGTGATACTCTTCGATGCAATGACATGTGCTGATTTAACTACAATGCTTGAGGAACCAAGGGATGTCACTAAGACGCTGCATTGTCTTCATTCAGTACTGGACGTTCCAGAGGAGGAGGCCAGGCCCATTCGTCTTCTTCACCCGTCTTTCCGAGATTTTCTTCTAGACCCACAGAGATGCCAAAACGAGATGTTCTCCGTCGACGCCACGGCTACCCACAGTCATCTGTTCAACTGCTGTCTCCGACTCATGAAGAACCATCTCCGCCGCAACATGTGCAACCTTGAACGGCCTGGGACACGAACTCGAGATATCTCTAGGACGGTTGTGGACAAGTTTATTCCTTTGTCTGTTCAGTACGCTTGTCGTTATTGGATCCACCATCTGCAGCAGAGTGAAGTCGATCCAAACGACCGCCCTGACATCGTGGACTTCTTTCGCACTCAGTTCCTCGCCTGGCTCGAGACTCTTGCCTTGATCGGTCGGTTATCAGATGGCATTACTATGATGAGGCTGCTAGAAGCGAGACTGTCTGCCTCATCTACTGCAACCTATCTCAAAGGAGCCACTACGACCAAGGCTTGGTCATGGTTGTCCGGAATAACGGGCAAGTGGAAGCGAAGACCCCTCGATGTTGTTTCACTGCCTTATCGCCTAGCGACTATTTCTCGATCCTTGCGTGCAACAGTATATGACGCAATGCGATTCCTTCTCAACCACAGTTCAATTATAGAAGAGGCTCCGCTCCAAATATATTGCTCAGCTCTGCTCTTTAGCCCGGAGAAGAGCATAATCCGGAACTTTTACTCAAATCAGGTTCCGAAGTGGATATTACGCCGGCCAATAACTCAACAGGACTGGAGCCCATACTTACAAATATTAAGTCATTCAGCTACAGTCAAGGCTGTAGCGTTTTCGCCGGACGGCCGGCTGATAGCGTCGGCATCAGTTGATACAACAGTCCGGCTTTGGGACGCGGTTACCGGTACAGAACGGCGTATATTACAGGGCCACTCAGATTGGGTTAGGGCTATAACGTTTTCGCCGGACGGCCGGCTGGTAGCGTCGGCATCAGACGATAAAACAGTTGGGCTTTGGGATGTAACTACGGGTACAAAACGGCATATACTGCAGGGCCATTCTGATTCCGTTCGGGCTGTGGCGTTTTCGCCGGACGGCCGGCTGATAGCGTCGGCATCAGCCGATGAAACAGTCCGGCTTTGGGATGCAACTACGGGTACAAAACGGTATATGCTTCAGGGCCACTTTAATTGGGTTCGGGCCGTATCGTTTTCGCCGGACGGCCGGCTGGTAGCCTCGGCATCAGACGATAAGACAGTTCGGCTTTGGGACGCAGCTACGGGTGCACAACGGCATATATTACAGGGCCATTCAACTTGGGTTCAGGCCGTAACGTTTTCGCCGGACGGCCGGCTGGTAGCGTCGGCATCAGCCGATAAAACAGTCCGGCTTTGGGACGCGGCTACGGGTGCACAACGGCATATACTGCAGGGCCATTTACGTTCCGTTCGGGCTGTGGCGTTTTCGCCGGACGGCCGGCTGGTAGCGTCGGCATCAGAGGATGAAACAGTCCGGCTCTGGGATGCAACTACGGGTACAAAACGGCATATATTACAAGACCATTCAAATTTCGTTCGGCCTGTGGCATTTTCGCCGGACGGCCGGCTGGTAGCGTCGACATCAAATAAGAAAATCCGGCTTTGGGAGGCGGCTACGGGTCCACAACGGCATATACTGCAGGGCCATTTACGTTCCGTTCGGGCTGTGGCGTTTTCGCCGGACGGCCGGCTGGTAGCGTCAGGATCGGCCCGTGAAACAGTCGAGCTGTGGGATACAAATACGGGTACAAAACGGCATATGCTACAGGGCGACTCAAGTTGGGTTAATGCCGTAACGTTCTCGCCGGACAGCCGGCTGATAGCGTCGGCATCACGTCACACAATCCAGCTTTGGGACGTGGCCACGGGTGTAAAGCAGCGTTTATTGCAGGGCCATTCAAATCAGATTACCGCCGTAACGTTCTCGCCGGACGGCCGGCTGATAGCGTCAGCGTCAGACGATAATACAGTCCGGCTCTGGGATGCGGCTACGGGTGTCGTATGCTACGTATATGCGGATAGTACCCTTTGCTATTTAACCTTTCCTTCGTGTGGCACACATCTTATTACTGACCGCGGCACTCTTCAGCTGCCTCAAGCCCAGTCGCAACCACAGGGTCATGTGTATGTTACAAGAGATTGGGTACAGGAAGACGGTGAAGACCTTCTGTTTCTAAGTCCTGAATATCGGGACTCCCTTATGTTTGTTTCTAACGGTGTCATTGTTTTCCAGGGCGACTCATGTACTTCGATCTTACAATGCAGTCGCTCTTCGAAGTCTATGTTGGAAGGCATATGAAGACGCAGTCATACACAAGGTTGTTCGCCAAAAGCGCTGAGACGGAAGTTATCAGACCCTGAGTGCCGAAAAAATGTGAGGCCCCACACTATGGCGGGACACTATCAGGTCTTAAATCTCACAGAAGTGGACAGTGTAGGAAATCACATCGTTGAAATCTCTCATCCTCATTCTCTTTTCCATTTGCAGGTTGAGGGTCCTAGGGGCAGCCATCTATTATAGTGTTTCCCTCTTATCCATAACGTGAATACTCTCGAAATTTATGGTACAGGACTTACTGGCAGCCCATACACCAGCAGTCGTCTTCCCAAGTTTCTAGGCACGTTTCTTCCGCTCCACCTAGCGAGATATCCGTCACCTGGAATACCATCACTTTCTTTCTGCAGTTTTCCTGCCACAATATTCATATCAGGTGCTTACTAGTTGTGATATTGAGTATTTGCTTACGTAGATATCCAAGTGTTCGTCTACTGGGACCTAAGAACACGATTACAGTATCTCATTGTACTGTAATCCGAATACAGTCGGTTGAGGGGCGTAGGGTGTGAGCGGCAGCAAAGTACGTACTTCAGATAATAAAGGTCAAGAGCCTATTCGATACACAGAAGAGCGGCACACCATCAGGTCCGTGACGAGCACCATCTTCTTTGGTCTTTTGAGCGCAGTTTGCCCGCCGCAAACAATCCACGCAACGGCACCAAGTCAGAGGGAGCGACGTGGAGGTAGCGGTAAGGGTTGACGAAGACCAGATCCACCAAGCCCGACGGTGCGGCGTAAGGCTTCGCATGGAGAACCCATATAGCTATGGATATGCTGCCATTTTGGCGAGCTGCTGGGAATTAGCCCACAGTATGATCCCCCGGCGGTTGGCTGTGGGATCCCAGGGTCATCAAGGATAGGGTTATAAATGCGGATGCGGATTTCTAATGGCAAATGAAGAAAGGATGCTGACGGAGCCCTGGAGGCGCTATTCTCTGTGTGTTTGTCCATCCGATCGCGCAAGGGACCTCGATTTTGGGAAGCTTTGCCGATCTCTGCGTGATGTCGGGCTCTGACCATTTTGATAACTGACTTGGTTCTGGACGAGTTCCCCTGGAGTATGCATCGGCCACTTTGGACGGCGTATAGAGAAAAGTTATTGGAGAAGTAGCGTGCGACCGAGTAGGCCCGCCATCTCTTCGCCCTCGGCGTCCATCGGCACAAAGTTGCAAGAAAGCCGGAAACAGTAGGGATTTAAGGTTTTGATCTGCCATACGAAGACAAGAGTGTGGAGGAGCCCTACATTGTAAAGTATCGATTTGGATCACAGTATATATGCTCTACTTGGGATGTGATGCTCATATATTGTCGCAGAAAAGGGGTAGCTCGCTTAGTCATCAGGACTGATTTATTCTGTAAGCATCGGGATAAGGTTATTCCGGAACCCCTATATTATTATATAAAGCTTTCCAGCACCTGCTCCCGAGAGCCTAAGATTATTCAGGAGACTTTTACGCTTCGCACATCTTATGCAACTTTTTTTCGCGATCTGCCTAATTGCGACATATATTTGCTTCCAAACTTGGGTAGCAGTACTTCCAATATATGGACCGCGTTGCTGGTGCGTGCAGTATGTTACGGTATCATGAGACGATACTTAAGCGAAATTTCGGTTGGCGCGTCCGGTCGCTTTTTGGGACCCTTCCCTCCCTGCTCAACCTCGACTCAGCCTTGCATCAGTCCTCATCAGCTCTGATCCGCCTTGCTCAGCTCTTCTGCTCACCCTTTGGCTGGGTAGTTCTCAGAACCCTCCCGGTCCTATTTCCAGGGCCCCAACCCCTTGTCGGCCTCCGCTCGTATCATCGTAGGCTATGGAAAGTATCGCCGGTAGGCCTCCTTTCAATCATTTTTGGGCATGGGACGCAAACCCATAGTGTCGAGCTCCACCCTAGGCACAACATCCCACGTACTTGCGATTTTCGGAATAATTCGCGAAGCTGCTCCTTCTGCGAAGTTGCGGCCTCCCGCCCTTTAATGCGGTTTATCTCGGATTACTATAAAATGCTGCCTTAGCTAATATTGCAGATGGAAAAGGATTATCTGTTAGCTAGCCAGGTGTGGTATAGCATATTAACTAAGGGAAGGCCATCTCTTGATCAGAGTATATATGTTCCGTAGCTAGGTAGTGTAAAAGCAGTATGCGTGTTATAGTATACGTCATTAGCCTCATAAGAAAACACAATTGATGTCCCTATGACGTAATCCGATAGGAATCGCGTTGTGGTATATACCGGCCCTCTGACAGTGACTTGGCGAGCAAACGAGTATCGAGTCTTGCTCAGTTGAAGGGAGAAAATGGGGTGGAGGCGAATTTATCTCGCCCTCTGGAACGCCTGGCTCTCCCGGCGGAGCTTAGGCAATTACAAACCTGGTTAAATATTCCGGCCGCTGCCACCTGCGGTCGAAAATCTGACCTAAACCCACTCTTCGATAGTTAACCACTCCATTCGGGTTCTCCTGGTGGCCCACAAGGAGCAGAATCCAGTATATTTTCTCCATGAATCGCTCCCTCAACAAGGGGGATGGCGGCCTTTCAAGGACAGGGCGATCGAGGAGGCAATACTCGTGCTCCGCCTCCACTCTTCCAGTGGCGTACCAAGCCGCATACTCCGATGAGGGAGGGTGGGTACGGTACATGATGTCGTCCGGATTCTCCAGGCTGATCCACCCTTCTTCGGACGCAACGCCTGCGGCGTAGTAGTTCTGCTGCGGCGTCGTTCCGCCGTCATCTTCGTCGAGCGAAACCCATCCGATCAGCTCCCCTCGGTCGCTAATTAGATTCCTGTAGACCGAGTCGGAGTCTAGCTCGTACAGCAGCTCGTTGCGTAGGAGGGTGCTAGATTCTATCAGGGGTCTCTTGTTATTGTATTGCTCCGCCGAGACTGTTATCCGCCTGAGATAACCCTCAACGATGAGCTTGGTGACGTTATCGAATCCGGGTAGGTGCTTCGGCGTTGCAAGACTGTTGCTGATATGGGCTTCAATCTTCATATCCTGCAACACGCGGAACGGCCGCTGCAGGAGTGAGGAGGGGTACTTTATCGGACCGTCGACGGAGGCCCACGACCACGACGGCGCGCGGTCCGCGTGCCTGGTCAACCGGGGACCTCTCGCAACCCAGAGGAGGCCCTTCACGGCGCGGTCTGCAAAGAGCCCGGCAAAGTATGTCAAGTCGCCCCGCTTCTGAAACTGTGAGGCAAGCCCGGCAATGGCGGGCAGCTTGTCCGTCGGTTTTGTGAGACTGGCGGCGCAGAACCGCTCAACAACCTTGAACCACTCCAAGGGCGTTGCCCCTACGATGTTGCCCTGCTTCACCACGAATTCTCGTAGCTCGTCCTGATCCTTCATAGGCGGGGTACCGTCCTCGGGGCGCACGAGGTCGAAAGTCCTGCTCTCCCAGTTCAGCTGGCGGGGGAAGAAGTGCAGGATTCGCGGCGGAAGGATCCGCTCCTGTACAATCCAGCCTCTTCGAGAGAGCGGGCTCTGCGCGATATCCACCTCGAACACACGTAGTCTCCTGGCGCTGATTTTTTGGTCTTCCCCTTGACCCGAGCCCCCGGGAACGGTGCCCAGCAGGACCGGATCGTCACCCTCAGATTCGAATGCTCTTTCGAGAAAGCCGTCGCCGCCGCCGCAATCATCGGCGGCCGCGCTGCGCGGCGCGAAGGAATGGGCGGCAAACGTTATCACGCTATTCATGTATATTTCGCCCATGATTGCTGATTCCCGCTCCCAGTCGTCGCCGTCGTCTTGGATGATACAGAGACTGTCTATCCAGAGGTACGGGATCCCGATTTCGCGCGCCACTTTGACGGCGTCTTGGAAAGTCTGACAGAGATCCGAAGTCACAAAACCTGAAATTCTGCTCTGGAAGTTGGCTTTGGTCGTGGATGACCGCTCTGTTGACGCACCCCAGCGGTGGCTGAGAGTCGCGTAGTATATCCACGCTTCACCATTATCTTGCAGCAAGGGTGCGGCCTTTTGTGTTTCGATGATCCGCAGCTTTATGTTGTCATGCTGGCCAGTGCGTTCATCTTGTCCCGCGGATTGAAGGCCGAGATCGATGAGTCGGGATGGAAAATACTGTCCATGGAATTGCTCCTTGTTTGAATTTCTGACCAGCGAGAGATCCTCCTGGAACCATGCCCGTATCTTATCAAACTTCCGCTGCCAGAGTGCTTCGCGCGATTTCTCGGGTTCATATGGCACTTCAGGAGAGTCAGACATTGCCGAATCTGGTGGCATCTGATGCGACTCACCTCTATTCTTGTAAATGGTAAAGATGCATGCGCCGCCTTGTTCTGCGTTGTGCCAGAGAGCTGCCGAATACAGCGTTTTCCGGAGCTGTCTCTCCGGATCATCAGGCGGGAAGGAGGCGATCGACACGGCGGCCGAGTTTCTGGGCGTAAACATGTGTTCGAAGCGGTTGCTAGAGGCCGGGCCGGAGTTATCGCTCATCACCACGGGGTAGTTCAAAGGAAATGTTGGCTCTAGACCCGCGACAATGATCCGGCAGAGCGGGCACTGTAAATCCTCGGCGCTTCCCCGGATCTTGTCCAGGGGCAAGTGCAACATTTCAAGGGAGCATTGCGGACCAAAGGCTTCCATTCCACGACACACAGGACACAGCTGCGAGTTCTGTAGGTCGTCGAGCCGGACAGAGCCATGCCCGTCAGCTGTGGGGTGCGGGTGTGCCCGCCTGATCACGTACAGCGACTGATCGTCATCTTCCGTCCAGAACGATCGTCCGATCCCATGCTCGGCATAGCCTTCGAGTCTGTCGCCGTCTGGGAGGTTGCTATTTTCCATAGTTAGATTGTTGAAGGCTGATCTTGGCAAAGGATTCCGGTCTCGTACAATACCTTCCTGCCTGCCATTTTGCGAAGCAGACCGTGTTTGGCTAGGGAGAAAACGCTTAAGCGGCCGGGAGAATACGGCGATGGAGAAGGGTGCCCCAACTACATGGCGCATTGGGACTATATAGTTTGGCGTCGCTTCAGGCACGGGTTGGAAGCGGGAGAGATACCGGGGAATTTGGTTGGTGGCTTGCCTGCCCGAACGCTTAGCGGATTGCGGCTGAACGTCAGCGTAAATTCAAGCGTCCGGATACCAATCCCTTTGCCGCCGGAGTGGCGACGACTTCGCCGCTTGTAAGCAAGGCAGACGGAAAGAGACGGATCCAGGAGGTGCCAGCACAAGTGGATCCGCATTGAGACCGCACATTCCTTATCCCCGACCCCATTCCGCTGAGTAGGTTATCTTCTTTTCCATAGGGACGTAAGCAGAAGATACTGGTTCCGCCTGGCAAATCAATGTTAAGACGAGAAAGTAGAAATCCCATCATGGAGTTCAGTAACTGACGAGTTATTTGTGCATGTCGACATTTGTGGGTGGATACGCTTGGGGCTCTTCCAGGCAGCTCAGCATTAACTCGGCCCAGCTCAGCTCCCCCTCAGCGCTGCTTAACCGAGGTAGTCATTGCCCAGCGGCAGCTCAGGCTCAAGTAGAACAGCGCAGGCTCAGCTCTCAAAATTGATTTTGGTGCGCTTGAGTCTTGTCTCAGGTTCTCCTGGGAATCCGTCCGCCCCTTGACCCTTTTAGGTTCCTAGGTTCGGCTCAGCGCCATAACACGGGGCTTTTTAGATTAAGCTGTCACACAATTCTCAGTCATTCTGTGATACTATATGCTGAAGTTAAGATGAACATTCCATTTAACGTACAAAACACCATATTATAACTGACGGCTTCGTGGCGTGACTTTCTGGCTCTCCTCCCTATCGCAAAGATGCTATTTTGGTTCTGTATGGAACCCATATTGTCTCCTATTCAAACTACTCTGCTCCACCTCTCAACAAGGTCTGTGGCGTTCTCCATTAGGAGTTCTCGAGGTACCACTCGTATTTCTCATTACAATCCTTCTATCGCACGAGATATTCCAAGACAGGTCGGCCTCCTGCGTGGGAGACTCTACGGGATAACAGTTTCTCTATCTCAAAAGAGACGTATTCGTCGTCATCCCCTTCGACGAATACCCGTCTTGGCTGTGGTCTCCTTCTTGACCACGGGTTTTTGCCTCGCAGGGCGGGGAACAGATGTGCGACTGAGACCACTCGGTGGACGTGCCAATGTAGGGGAAAGTTAAGTTCATATGCCAAGTCGCCCACTTTCTTCACAGCCGTAAGGGGGCCGGCTCTCTGCGGCGACCATTTCCGAGGCGGCTTGCCAGGAAAGTGGTATCCTTTATGGAGACGAAGGAACACTTCGTCGCCACGGCGAATTGCAATGGGTTATGCTTCGAGTCGTACCTGATCTTTGAGTCTGCTGCTGCGAAATCGATCGCCGCTTTCGCCTCGCGCTGGTACGGGGAACGCATCGCCTCGAAGTCGTAAGACGTCTTGGGCACCTCCAAGACGCTTAGCACGGATCGGGGTTTAAATCCGAAAACCAGCTCATTCGGGCTATGCCCTGTAACTACATACAGTGAAAGTTGCTTCCAAGACACCAGCATCGAAAAAAGGGGCAGGAGACCCCACGAGCACCCAACAACCGGCCTTTAGCTGCGTCGCCTGCCACGACAGGTGCCATGAGCCTAGGTCATATGCATTACGTATTAGAAGCACCCCGACTAGCAGATCTTTTTACAGAAAAAACCAGCAACATACTGAGACTAAATTGGGTGGCTTCTGCTCATGAAGAAGGTCGATAACCTATTGAGACAGAAGTACCGCACTCTTCAGTCTTTCAAGTTCTTTATTCTTTCCGTTCCTTTCGGGTAGGCTTGTTACATCTATCACACCGAAAGCCACGGCCGACGCTGTTCCATGGATGCAACAGGGAGAAAGCAGCGACTGGGCCTATATCGACTTGCTTCTGAGCAGATCCAAGGACCCCCCGTGATGCAAAAAAAGACATTGTACGTTTCACGAAGGAACGCCGAACAGCAGAGATTCAGACCTCGGGTTCCAAAAGCATAATGCGCCGAAAGCAAGTGGTTCGAAATCGGACATACGCCGCGATGTATCGGGGCCGGTTCGAGATGTTCGAAGAGACAGTTCGATCCAGGACCGTCAGAGCTGCCTGACGAGGAAACGGAGAGACTGGACTTACGGCCACGTACACTAAAACCACCCAACAAACGAACTAAAACCGAGGCTGAGAATGCGCAACTTGCTTGAGTTACGTGGGAAGCACAACTCACGTTGAGTCAGGATTTTGACGGAGCGCCTTCGACCCCGGCGACGACCTGTCTTCGAAGTGCACAGTCACTGAGTCGTTGCCCTCCTGAATGCGCACCGCGCCCTTGCTATGTTAGATTGTGGGGGGGGGTTGGTGGCCGACAGGCAGGCTCTGGACAAAATAGTTGAGCCATCCTTCATGGTATGCAGGAGTCAGAATATGAGAATCGAATAATCCATATCGACCAACGACGATAACTGATAGTGTAATTTTAAAAAGCCAAAGCAGGTACCCATTCGGTTTCAACAAAATATAATGCCAGTAAGTACGCAAGATAAAGCTATAATAGCGACTAGATACCCCTTGGTGGTTAACGATGGATGACCCAACCATCTTGTCCGAAGCCTGTGTGGTTCTCGCGAGACAAGCCGCTAACTCTTCGCGCCTTATCCTGCGAGGTGCCCTGCTCTCTCTATTGCTGCTGTAAAGAGATTCTGTAGTTCCGCGAAATCCCCGTGGTTGTCTTCCTATGAAATCGTCTTCGTGGGCGGTTGATCACCTCGTCGAGCGCTGCCGCTTAGTTCGCGAGCTCGTTTATTCTCGGGAGGGTAGCCAGGCGGACAGCCGGGAAGGGTGACTGTCTTACCTCTCGAACGCTCCCTTCCCGATGTATTGGCGCGACAGATAGCAAGCAGAACGGCTTCTTACATCAGCTTAGTGCTATCCGTCCGTCTTGAACCAATGTTGTCGACCATATGAGAAGCGGGAATCTTCGCGCGCGGCGTCGGGTATGTGGTCTAAGCTGAAAGTATCCGTTGACTGGCGACACAAGGCAGGATCCAAGCTGGTGCTGGCAAGGATGAGATGCGTACGTATGAGTGAAAGCCCAAAAGGCAACTAGCCTAGAGGTAGAAGAATAGAGACGCGGGGGTAAGAGCGCTGAGAGTTTGACAGCGACCTCCCAACCTAGCTGGGACACTGTATAGTGTCGATACCTCGTTTATTGACTGAAGGACCATCATAACACTGACACCGCTTTGTTAGTTCTCGCATACGACGCAATCAAAGCAGGTGTTCATTACCAAATCTCATATGAATACTGCCCATTAACGGCCGAAATGTGCTGCCTACGTATGCAGTCCATCAGACCACTGATGGAAGAAAAAGAAACCAGAACCCGTAACTCCAGGCCGTATCCGATTCATGTATCCATCATAACAAAAATTCTCCGAGACCGGGCGGTGATAGAGTCCTCGCGGAGTCTAACGCCTGTCGCCTGTCCTGCCCTACGCCAGGGCGCCCATCGGATCCCATAGCGGCAGCACGAGGGGCTCCTTCTTCGGGACGTCCCTGACCTCGCGGCTCAGGAAGCGGGGGTCGACGACGGCCTGATATACGAACTCGTCCATCCAGCGGTCGCTCATGACGAACCATCCGCCGTCGCCGGCGGTGGGGCCCCAGCTGTTCTGGACGCGCCAGCGGACCGACGTCTCGTCGTTCTTCTCGTCGGCGAGATGGACGGCCGTGAGGACCACTGCCACACGTCTGGAGTCAGCAATTACTCTTTTTAGTCAAATCAGACGCGGGTGCCCGGAGTGAATAAGAGATAAGTCCGAGCAGCTATGAACTTCTAGAAGTCACGGATTGGAAAGTCGGTGCTCTTGAACTAATGTAACAAAAAAGGGGGGATGAAGAGGATCGTCCAGGAACTGCTTACTGGCGTGCGTCATGGCGCTCTCGCCGACACGCAGGCGCTGAGCCTTGGTCATGCCGCCCACGAGGTCGACGTTGAAGCCGAGCTGGTAGTCGATGAGATCGAGGTCCATGACCCCCGACGCGGAGCTGCTGAACTTGCCGACGTCGGACCCGAAGAACACAGGCAAGCCCGCGCGCAGCATGGCCACGCAGGCGCGCTTGAGCGTCAGCATGTCCACGTTGATGTACGAGACGCTCCGGCCCCCGACCACGTTGCCGAGGCGGTCGACCGTCAGGAAGCTCAGCGGCGGGTGGCGCGGGTCGTGCACCAGCGACACGTGGCGCGCGATGTCGGCGCCCGTGACCCGGAACTCGGGCGACAGGATGTCTTGGGCGAACTCGAGCGGTGTCGCCGAGACAGAGCGTGCCTTCCCGTTCTTGTCAAGGAAATTCCACTCGAACTTGTCGGACGGGCTCGGCGGCGGACCGAGAGTCAGAGTGAGGATGAGGTGGATCTCGCGCATCATCTTGGCCTTGACGGCCGAGAGGCTGGAGGTCGTTGTCTCGGGGCTCTTGAACAGCTCCCGCAGCGTGAGGGCGTATTCGCGCAGCTTGGCCACCACGATATAATTCAGGGTGCTGCTGGCCATGGCGTTCCAGCTGTCGGGGTACAGGGCCTGGGGGACGAGGCCGTACTTGTCGACGAGGTTGTAGACCATGTCCCACTGCCCCCCGTCGCTGACGGGGTCGGCGAGCAGGCGCTGCACAAGGCGGCCCTCGAGGTCTTCGTCGGCGGCGGCCGTCTCGATGACGTTCTCGAGGAAGTAGTTGGCCTTCTCGAGCTTGTCCCAGAAGAAGAGGTAGGCCTGCGATAGCTCGAACGACTCGAGGCCGTGGCGCTTCATGAGGGCGACCCGGAACACGTTGGTCGACGCGAAGAGCCAGCACCGGCCCGACGACCGCTGGTTCGTGATGGGCGCCCCCTCGAACGGGATGCGCACGTTGAACACCTGCTGGTCAGCGATCTTTGTCGAGCGCGACGTCAGGACATCCTTGGGGTTTGCGGCGCTGAGGGCCGATAGAGCCAGCCTGATACGAAAACATAAGTATCAGTCATTCGAACGTGTATGCCTTACTACGAATGGGACGGATATCAGCAGTGTTCCTAACCTATTCTTCGGATCTTGCAGCAGTTTACTCTGCCATGATTTCAAGACCCCAAGAGCAAGTCCTTCCGGCTGGCGGTCGGAGGCTATATTGTGAATAGGCCCCGTCTCACTGTCAACGTAAACATAGTTGTCAGCAGAATCTGCGTCTTCGATCTGAAGAGACTGGATGCGCTCTAGGACAGCTTTCTCGTGCAAGGCCGTTTCCGGCGCGACCTTGGACTGCGGTGCACCCATTGATCATGGATGGAATGGCAGTATGCTGATAGAAAGTCGGGGACTGGTGGGGTCCGGTGAGTGAGTGGTAGGAAGAGAAAGAAATCGAGATGTGAATCAGAAATCTGGGGTGAAAGTTTTATGAGTTTCAAAGCTTAAGGGAAGCAAGCTTCGACCTACATTCGCTAAAGAGGCATGGGATGAAGTATCACGAGGAGTCGCTACTTCCAGGTCAAGAAGGTGGTCGTGTATGGCGGAACCTTCCTTATCTCTGGCGATTACTGGTTAAGGGAACATCCATGGATGGTGATTGGCCGAGGAGCACAACATTAGCCCAAAATGGACATCAAGGCTGCTGGAATGTGGGGCGGGTGGGGCTGAAATCAAGCACACCTTGATGGTCACAAAGTAACACTTACACGGAAGTTACACGGAAAAACAAACGGGGAACAGAAGGGACAGAGAGCGACATTCTAAATAAACATATCCTCCATTTTGCATTATGAGCCATGTACAGCAGCTATCTAAATTAACCATGCTTGTCCTCCTCTAGATGCCATAGTTACGTCGGGGTGACTATGTCCAAGCTTGAAGAAATCCAACCGGGCCACATCCAGGGAGAGCACTGATGGGCATTAACATAATAACCATAGCAGACAGGGGAAGAGCAGAATGTTCGTGAACCGTACAGGGGACCGTCATAACCAAAAACCTTTCATAGCATAGGCACTCAAATCATAACATTCAATCAAGTCAAGCCGTCGTGAGACTAAGCAGCCAGCGTCCGTCTTAACTTAAAGAGAGGCGCCGTGGACGACCTTGACATCGACGGCGAGCTCGCGGCCCTGGTCGCTGAGGACGAGGACGCGGACGCTGCCGCGGCCCGAGTTGAAGGCGCGGCTGATGCGCTCCCAGAGGTTGGACTGGTCAAGGACGGGGACGCCGACTTTGACCTCGCCAGTCTCGGTCATGCAGGTGACGGTGCCGTCGGCGAGGTCGAGGACGCGGTACTGCTTGAGCACGGGACCGAGCATGGTCTGGACGACGACGCTGGGCGAGGGGTGGGAGATGAAGGACGACTCTTCGTGCAGCTGCTTGGTGAACAGGTCGACACCGAGGTAGCGGTGCTGGCCCGTGGCGGCCGAGGTCGAGATGCGGATGACCTGGCAGGGGCGGCCCTGCAGGACGAGGATGTCGCCGTTGCGGATGTGATGGCACGGGATGGTGACGGTGTTGGGGATGCCGGTAGGGCCGACCACAGGGGCCGCGCCGTTGGTGGAAGGGGCGTGCTCGTGCATGGTCTCTACTTCGTGAGTGTGGTGGTGGTGGTGGTGGTCGCGGTGAGGAATCAGCTTATCGGCCATCTTGTGCAAGCCCTTACGAAACGAATGGTAGCGTCCTATTATATAGAAAATTAGTAAACGAGCAAATCGATCGATCGGAGGCACCTCGCCTACCGTCTTCGTCGTAATATCCCATTCTACTCTTCTGGGCTACGGAGTGGGTGTGTTGAGGAGACTCACGGGTTTCCTCTACAACTGTGGGCTGCTTGTACTGCGAAGCACGCGAGTGGGAGCTGGTGACGGTATACCCGCTGACAGTGGATCCGCTAGTGGTGGATCCGCCAAACTTGACCTGGTCGGTGTAACCGGGTCGAGAAACAGAAGGATCGGCGGTGGTGCCGGTGAAGGGAACTAGCTCGTTGTGTGAAGAAAGAGCTGGGGACGGCTCAACAGTGGTGCCAACGGCGCTGGCAGAGTCTTCGAAGCCGGTTTGGGATCGAGCGCGGTATGTGCGTTCGATGTTGTCAATGGCACTGTAATGGGGGCGGTAGTTTTCGTCGACCTCAACTGTCTCGTGGGGAGTAGAGTAGGTCTGGGGTCTGCTAAGTTCGCCCCGTTAGCTCGAGGTCTTATAGTTGTTTGTTTACATTTGTGCCAATCGCCCCACACTCCACCCGACCGAACTACAAACGCACCAGGCACCAAAATAAACGGGGAATCCCGAAACGGGGACTAACCTGTATTTCTCTAGGCGGTAGTCTTGGTGATGAGAGACTTGAGTACCGACTTGCGAACTGGGACGGGGGGATTCTTCGTGATAGGAGACTTGAGTACCGACTTGCGAACTGGGACGGTGGGATTCTCCGTGATAGGAGATTTTAGAACCGACTTGTGAACTGGGACGGCTGTAATCTTCCTGATAAGAGACTTTAGAACCGACTTGTGAACCGGGACGGCGGTAATCTTCGTGATAGGAGACTTTAGAGCCGACTTGCGAACCGGGACGGCGGTAACGTTCTTCTTCACGTGTATAATGGACCTCTTCTTGGCTGAAGCGTTCTGGCTCCGGCTGTGGAGGAAGATGGACAGAGGTGTGGACACTTGAAGAGTATTGACCTTCCCGTCCGGCTTTCTCGGGGACTGTGATCTCTAGCTCTTCGTGAGTCTGTTCGGCGACCTCGTGGGTCTTCTCTTTGTATGACGAGGGGAAGACGCTGAAGGGAACAGGGACGCGGGCGTCAAAGTCCAGGTTGGCGACCTTTTAACGGCGCAAGGTTCCTCTCCTCGATCAACCTTTCGATATCACCGAATGATACGAAAGGTAGAACAAGAAGATTCCTCTTGCTCTCTTTCTACGTTCTGAAAGAAAAGAAGGGAGAAGTCGAAGAGAAACGAGGCTCTCTTCTTCTATATCTCGATTCTTTCCGTCCGTCCAGGGGGTGAAGCAAGCAAAGATGGAGACTTTGAGTGGAAAGTCGTTTGCTGGCTGGGTGGAAAATTGTGGGAAGAAAAGAAGGTGAGTGAAATTTGCGGAGGGCTCGATTGGGTGGGTTGGATGGGGAATGAAGTAGGGGAGAAATGATCGCAGAGTGTCTGGGCGGTGACGGGGCGCACAGGCAGGCCTTTTGTGTGGATAATGAAAGCTGGCGTGGCAGGTAAACGACAGGGTTCGAGTGGTTCAGTCTTGTTTACTCCGGTGGACCTCAGTGAGCTTCCGTGTTTTCCCCCGCCCGAAGCGGTTAAGGGGGGTGGTTGGGGGGAGGGTGGCTGGGGGACTACTGGGGGTCCATACCGTATGGACAGACTATCGAGTCCGTGAATCCACTGTATGAGCGTATCCACCGTCTGCAATGCCTGCAGCAACTGCTATTTTCCAGGCGAGCCTTCTGGCCGACCTTTCAACGATCGGTTTCTAAGTGGGGATAAACAGAGATAGGGAGGCTGGGAGGAGAGCATCTCTCTCGGATGTCGATCCGCCCGTAAGCTGCAGTGGTAACCATTGGCTCGCTGTGGATGCACTGGCCGGCCAATTACGACGTTGGCGTTGGATGAGCGAATTGGACCGCCCTATCTCAAACAAAGCCCAACCTCCTCGGCCGTGCAAAACAAAAGCCGGGGCGTGTCGAAATACGAAAAGTCGAGAGGCAGGCCAGCCTTGGTTGTGGATCGCGATCACCGCTTCTGACGACTGGTCGATCATTGGTGGTATTGCGCAATCAATGGGGAGAGCCTAGTCCGGCGCTATTCTTCTTGAGCACGGGTCTAATCGGACTATCACATCGGATCAATTCGTCATTTGTAATGCAATGCGATCCGTACGTACAGTCCATTTCCCCCAGTTGTCTGTACCACATGCGAGATATTATCCACTTGTGAGATATCAATCGTTCTCGATAAGTGCACTTGCAGATTGGACGGGCAGCTCAATTGCGTGGTGGGTGGCTGGGTGTTTGATCGTTCCGGATTGGAAGCTCGGGGAGATCGATGGCTGGGTTGGAGATGCATCTGGACCTATCTATCCGCACGGACTGCAACCAACCTTCACGATTTGGCGTTTGTGATGGCTTGCAAGTGGGGTGGATGGTAGCAACCGAAATGTTGCAGACTCCCAATTGGGAGCCTTCCCTCAATGTGCCAGACGCAACGCTACACAGCATCGAGTGAAAGTCGGCTCTTGCACATTTTCCCACCCACTCCCTGCTGACACCGCCGGTGTTCCCAAGCGAGTCACGTCCCCAAATGATGATGCGCGGCGTGGAATCGGCTCATTGGGTTTGCAGCGCGCGAAACCACTTTTTCTGCAAGCCCAGCATCACGCATCCGAGCTGAGCTGCACGCCAATGCTGCAAGCCCGTCCCATGCAAGAACCTCCCGTATCTGTACAGTAGACTCGTAACACAACAGTGTCCCGGCAGATCCTTCTCCAGAATGGCTCCATATCATTGCATTCGATTGCTTCTGCATTTACGATAAAAGGAGCTTCCCATCGCTAGAGTCGAATCGTCTTGCCTTTTCTCTGGTATTTTCGAACAGCTTGGACGACAAGCGACTATCGATCTCGCCAAAAGTTCAGCCGCCCACGATACGTGTCCAGAACCTCTGGGCACCTATCCCCTGGAAGATCCCACATTGTTGTCATGACAACCGGCAAGCCTTGACGCGCTAGGGATCCCTGGCATCCTAGCTCTAGTGAGAAGGCGGAGGAAGCACTGTCCTTTGGGATTACGTACGCGCCCTGTTCTTCAGCCGATCCCCCGAAATCTAATATCCGACTACTTGGCTCTGAGATATGAGAGGCCTATCACGTCGCGGGATCTTGACTTCATGTCAACACGAGAACTCCCCGGCGACTCCAACCTCCCGATACACATGAGGGAAGCGTTGCCGAACGTCATTTGGGTTTCGATTGCCCGGCAACGAGTGCCTGTGGAAAATTGCAGCTCCGAGCATCTTACGGTGAGTTGCTTACTCAGCTTGATTATGTCAATTCTTTTGTCAACTGCAAGTATTCGTCTGGTTTTCTCTTTGAGGAGCTTGGTATGGAGGAAAAGAATCGTTGTAGGCCCAGCAGCGTTGCTGCAGGGAGCTAAACACCCAAATGGGTTACGTAGCTGTAGAAGATGGTCCGAGTGCTGTCTCGGATATGGCGAGAATCGTTTGCTACCGTGATATCCATTCGATAGATGCACAGTAGTAGCATATAGCTGCATGCCAGGTCTACAGCGTGACTGATAACTGAGGAAAGCCCGACGTGTAGCTGCCATACGTGATGCTGTCTACTCTCAATACCTGTTGAATGGATCGTGGCCAGTCAAGACTGTTAGGCATCTGGTCGTAGTCACCATCTGCTCATAAGCTTCTAGATCTGCTTTCGCGCTATCTCGACGCTGATTTCAAGAGAAATCCGCGTCCTTGGAGAGCTTGCTCTTACCATACAGCCGACCAAACACGGATAATGCGGATGTTCTCTTGGAACCCCCAAATTTCACATGTCTCTGATCTTTCCCACACGGACCCCACTCATGCCCGTCCCAAAGCACGTAATCCTTGGCTCTCCGCTCCTGGCCCGACGTTTCGAACAAGAAAGAAGCCGCAGATCCGCAGCCTCCATGTTTCGGTCCAGGTGCTCCCGGGAGACGGGCGTATGGGACAGGCGGAGTCGAGGGACTCGTATTCGCAGTTGAACGGATGGGGTTTGCTGACGCGTGCATGCAAGGCCCGCGTCCGAGTTCGGTGCGGGGGGTCTGGGGGCCGCGGACGTTCCGTGCCGCCTTGTTGTTATCGAGGATGGCGAAACTTGACGCATCCGGAACCCCGTCTGGGCTCCCTCAGAAACATTGGACTGGAATGGTGTGGGAACGAACGCCTGGAGATTGGAGAGGTTCGACGCGTACATGATTGCTCGAATGGACCCCAAGATGGATGCCGTTCGATCTGAATCCCGCCAAGCGGTGGGGTGACCGGCAGACAGCCTCGATGTGATAGATCAACTCGTGTCGAAATCCCAGGGTCCTAGCGGATGATAAGGCATCGCTCTCTTGACAGTTGTGTTGAACATTAAAGAAGGTTCGAGACCATCTACCACCGATACGTGTTCTCACAGACACGGCAAGCTCGGATAACAGCAATGTCTCCTCCTATATCGCCTGTTCATTGGAGGAGGTTAGAAAGTATATCAACTCATATTTGTTTAGCAAATAGACATCATTGAGCATGGTACTGTATGCATGGTCACCCAAGCGTTGCTTCGAGATGCACGTAGAAGACACATGAGCTACCATAACGGCTCTGATGAGCCTCAATATTAGGGATACCTGGCCGCTGCAGCAATTCAGTGACGTGTTGGGCAATTTAGAGTGAGAATTAACTCCATGAGTATACGAATAGGGTAGATCTGCAGGTTGACATCCCTCTCATTAGACCTTCGCCGCTGGCCATATGGGAACTATTTCCTTTCAGGCGTAACTCGATATGCTCGTCTGACATAGAACAGAGTCTTGCGCGAAGACTAATCGCCCCGCAGAGTAGACTAGATTCACGGTACTCTTTACCTAACGTATCATACATTAGAGGTAGGCCATAATCAATAACGAAGTCTACTTTATCCCCTGAATCGGGTTGTGGTCTAGAATCAATGTGGTCAAACGTTATGAGGTTTACCCAGCGTAGTTCGATAACTACACCTGCCCCCAACTTCGATATCTCTAATAAAGGGGGTAAGAAGTAGGTGCTTCGCTAGAAAGCGTTCCTAAGATATCAACTTAACATCGTTTTATCTAGCACGGAGATGCTTAAACACTGAATTAGTTGCAACCATTAGCATGTTCCTGAGGCGGGAAGAAATGCGGAACTACATGATGCGAACGTATATCTGAACATCGCTGTTACCATTACCGAGAAACCTCCCAGATTAGTGACTCCGATTTACTTTTACGAAGCGTTTCAAAGGAAGACTAGTATGGTGCATACCCTTCATAGAAGGTTCATTTTGCTAGACTAGTCTTCTAGCAATGGTCTTTCGCAGATTATGTTTGATATACCTAGATATGTAGTAGTACACAAGCAAGGCTGAGACTAACTGGATCGGTACGTAGTCCGCCGAAAGTGGCTTAGTGGTGCAGGCTTACCATTTAAGGACTTTACGTCATGCCCCTCGTTATGCGAATGTCTTGGTGGTAGAGCATAGTTTTTGTGCCCCGCGCCATACTTGACATTCCATTTTCACTCCTTGCCCATGCGCATTGTACCAATCCCGAAGGTGTATGGTGGTGACCATGAAACAAAGATTCTCTTCTCTCGATGTCAAGGTCGGTAAAGCTTTTATGCAGGAAAATTTACAGTAGCTGATCCAGACGCACTTCAGGTTATCGCCCATGAGCTCTCCACGTCTCTGGTCTCTCTCCGACTCCAGAACATATACGACCTGTCCTCTAGGATCCTGCTCCTCAAGTTTGCAAAGCCGAATAACAAAAAGCAATTGCTCATAGACTCCGGCTTTCGATGCCATCTCACGGACTTCGTCCGTACGACCGCCGACTATCCGTCCAGCTTTGTCCAGAAACTGCGCAAGGTTCTGAAGACACGCCGGGTAACCGCTGTATCACAAATAGGGACCGATCGCATCATCGAGTTCCAGTTCAGCGATGGCCAATACCGATTGTATCTTGAGTTCTTTGCCGGTGGCAACGTCATCTTAACCGACCACGAACTAAAGATCTTGACCCTATTGCGCAATGTCCCGGAAGGCGAGGGCCAGGAGCCCCAACGTGCCGGCCTTACATACTCGCTGCAGAACCGACAGAACTACAACGGAGTACCGGAGCTGACGAAAGAGCGCGTACGAGATGCACTTCAGACTACAGTCCACAGAGCTGCCAATGCGGCTGAGGCAGGCAAGAAGATTCGGAAGAAACCCGGCGACGAACTAAGGAAGGGTCTCGCAACAACTATCAACGAGCTCCCTCCTATATTGATCGATCATGCTATGAAGATCACGGGCTTCGACTCAACTACGCAGCCGGCGGCCGCGTTAGAAAACGAGTCGTTGCTGGGCCATCTGTTACAGTCTCTGCAGGAAGCTCGGAAAATAGTGGACCAAGTGACCGGTTCTGCTACCTGCAAAGGCTATATCCTCGCTAAGAAGAAAGCAAAGGCTGGAAACGATGAGGCCGAGGATAAAGGAGGTGAACACAATAAGTCAGGTGGCCTTCTTTACGAAGACTTCCACCCCTTCCTACCAAGACAGTTTGAAGAAGACCCAGCATATACGATCCTTACGTTCGACAACTACAATAAACTAGTAGACGAATTCTTCTCGTCTATCGAAGGACAAAAGCTGAAATCGCAGCTAACTGAGAAGGAAGCGGCGGCTAAGCGGAAACTGGAGGCTGTAAAAGCAGACCAGGCCAAGAGGATAGAAGGCCTGCAGAGTACGCAGCTACTTAACATCCGTAAAGCTGAAGCCATCGAGGCCAACGTCGAGAGGGTTCAAGAAGCAATGGATGCCATCAACGGTCTAATAGATCAGGGCATGGACTGGGAAGACATCGGAAAGCTCGTTGAGAGGGAGCGGCGGCTCAACAACCCCGTGGCTGCAATAATCATGCTTCCTCTCAAGCTCCATGAAAACACAATCACGGTACTTCTTGGCGAGGCCGAAGAAGACGAGGACGGTGATGACGGGGACGAGACAGATTCCACTGTATCCGACAGCGGCTATGCTGGGACAGCGGCATCGAAGCAGAAAGCGCCAGACCGAAGGTTGGCAATCGATATTAACTTGGGATTATCGCCATGGGGAAATGCGCGAGAGTACTACGAGGAAAAGAAGGTCGCCGCGGTCAAGCAGGAAAAGACAGTCATGCAGTCGGAGATCGCTCTCAAGAGTGCGGAGCAGAAGATCGCTGCCGAGTTGAAAAAGGGTCTGAAGCTGGAAAAGCCCACGCTGCAACCTATCCGACGGCAGATGTGGTTCGAGAAGTTTACCTGGTTCGTCTCATCCGATGGCTACATTGTCCTCGGCGGTAAAGACGCATCGCAGAACGAAATGCTTTATCGGCGTTACCTGCGAAAAGGGGATATCTATGTCCACGCGGACCTCCATGGTGCAGCCAGTGTGGTTATCAAGAATAACCCGAAGACACCCGATGCGCCGATCCCGCCGTCGACCTTGTCGCAAGCTGGATCTCTGGCGGTCTGCTCGTCGTCCGCCTGGGATTCAAAGGCTGTTATGTCGGCATGGTGGGTCAATGCAGACCAAGTGTCGAAGTCGGCCCCCACGGGCGAGTATCTTTCTACGGGAAGTTTTATGGTGCGAGGAAAGAAGAATTTCCTCCCACCCGCGCAACTACTTCTCGGCTTCGCGTTGATCTTCAAAATAAGCGAAGAGAGCAAGACCAGGCATATTAAGCACCGTCTATATGATGATGATGGCGTTTCGACGTCTGGAGCACCTAGCACTGTAGCATCTGTAGCACCTAGCACTTTTGGCGCGGGTGAGACGGATGCCGGAACTGCTGAAGGAAGTGACACGGAACGTGCGGAGAGCGACTCGGAGGACAGCGCGGTTGGCGTTGGTGAAGATGAAGTTGGTGAAGATGAAAAACCCAGAGCGAATCCTCTTCAAAGCATCGACCAGAATGCCGGTGAGGACGCTCGAGAGGAAGTGGACGAGACTCCTCCAACCGAAGACGTACGCAATCTAACCATCTCAGAAGAGCCTTCCGCTGTAGCAACGCCAGAACCGGAACCGGAGTCCACACAAAACGAAGAAGCAGGAGGAGAGGATTCGGAAAGAGAGGCCGAGACCACAACGGCGACGTCTCATCAGAAGACATCAACTGAACCGTCCACCAATCGCACCACCAAGCCCAAACCTCAGCCGCAAAAGAAGGGTCAGCAGCCCAAGCGAGGCCAGCGGGGCAAAGCCAAGAAGATCGCCGCCAAGTACAAAGACCAAGACGAGGAAGACCGCGCGGCCGTCGAGGCCCTGATCGGGGCGGCGGCGGGGCGCAAGAAGGCCGAAGCCGAAGCCAAGGCCAAGGCGGAGCGGGAAGCGCAGCAGGCGGCGGCCCGCGAGCGGCGGCGCGCGCAGCACGCGCGGCAGCAGCGCGAGACGGCGGAGCACGAGGAGGTGCGGCGGGTGTTGCTGGAGGAGGGGCTCGAGACGCTGGATGCGGACGAAGCGGCGGCGCACGACGCCACGCCGCTCGACGCGCTCGTCGGCACGCCGCTGCCCGGCGACGAGATCCTCGAGGTAATCCCCGTCTGCGCGCCCTACGCCGCCCTCGGCCGCTGCAAGTACAAGGCCAAGCTGCAGCCCGGGTCGCAGAAGAAGGGCAAGGCCGTCAAGGAGGTGCTCGAGCGCTGGAGGGCCGACTCCGGCCGGAAGGGCGCCCTCGACGAGACGGCCCGGGACAAGGAGAAGATGTGGCCCCGCGAGGTCGAGCTCATCAAGGCACTCAAGCCCGAGGACGCCGTCAACTGCATCCCCGTCGGGAAGTTGAGGGTCGTCATGAGCGGCGGAGGCGGGGGGACCGGTGGACCAGGAGGCGGTGGTAAGTTTAAGAAGGGCGGTGCCGGATCTAGGGGGAAGAAGAGGTAGAGTGATCAAGGGGCGGTGAGATGCGCAGTTCTGGGGAGAATCTGGATGATGGCTATGCGTCTAGACGAGACGAAGGGCGTGATGAATGAAAGAGACTCTCAGTTCCATGAGCTGGTTACGTAGGATCAGTTCAGGTGTTCCGCTGTACCTGCTACAGTCTGCTGCGATGTGTTGGTCCGTAATCTTCAACAGGAACTGGCGAACCAATACTTTAAAGTACCGGAGCGCAGCACCGGCGGGCTAACAAGACTTGGGTTCGGTGGTTGAAATTTGACGCTGGCTTGAGAATCCCCCTCGACTTATGAGATTACTACCGTGGTCTGGACCTTGCTGGAGCTTTCGTTTGCATTCACGCCTACCTATGTATTTTGCTCCTTTCTGTTTTATTTTTTTTCCGTCCTTAGTATTTCCCCCATTTTTTATGAGTGATATCCCTACTATTCCTCTTCCTTGCCACCTCTCTTCCCTTTTTGTTTCCTCTTCTTTCCTTGCTCTCCTTGCCCTCCTATTGTAGAGTCGTCCTTGGATTTAGCCGTCCTTTATAGGTACTTGTTATGGATAGACCACCCCTGATCCTTTTAGGGTTAGTGATAGGAAACGTTTTGGGTGGATGGCGGAACAGTGTACGGTTACGCTATTTAACTAGTTTAGGATGAGTGCGTCGGCTAGGAACATCGTTGATTCCTGTTTAGAGTGACTTATAATGGTCTACTAGACAACTCGCGCTTCCCTTGAATTACTACCACCTAGTTTAAGTTGGGTGAACCTCAGGGGAGTCTATCAGACTACGGAGAATGCTCGGAATGCGTTCTGTTGCCGGGGCCCAGAACTCTTCGCGCCTTGTCTAGAGCAATAGAGCGGAGAGAGCAAAGTACTATCAACGTGTAACAGGAGGACATGTTTCGGAACGGATAGCAGCGTAGCACCAAGTCTGAACGACCAATAGATACACCTAGGAGGCCGAAATAAAAGAGGGCTGCGGGAATGTGACGACCGCATTGCTCATTACGGGTTATAGGGCCTACCCAGATGGTCTCTTAGCTGAGTTTGGGCAGATACCCTAGAATATGAGAAGGATTTTGTCCTCAGCGACAGCGTCTCATCAGCCGACATATCTGGGTTCTGGCTGTAACACGACGGCCGGCTCTGCGTCTCCTGTCCGGCTCCATTCACGACACAAGCCCTCCCTGGTCCCCAAGTACTCCCAGTCCCTGTCGTAGAACTGCATGATGCGTGGTGCCAGAAGCTCTTGGGGCGTCCGCCCACGCGAGAACCGCACCGAGGGCCCGTCCGATCCAATTCTCTTGAAGTTGTGGGGACCCCTGGCCGCGTCGCGGGTTTTATCTGGTCCCTCTGTCTTCTTTCTCCGCGTCGTAGAGGTACGTGATGCACACGCTGGCGTCGCCGTACCATTTGAACATAGAGTTTTGGATTCAGTGTCCTCGGCCGTGCTGGCTTTGTTTATGAAGCACGTGTCGATCCACATCCATTTGATTCCCTGCTGGCGGGCGACCTGGTACGCGCCACAGATCTTCTCCAGCTGCTGCGTGATGGAGGGATTTCCATCAGTCCTCAGCTCTGCGAAGCGGTCCTTGAGCTGTTCGAAGGAAATTTTTGTCCTTTCCAGCGGTGAGGAAGTATCGCGTAGCCGTCCTCTCGGAAGACGAATTGCTTCCCCCAGTATAGCTCAAAACTGGTGATGTCAAGGAGGGGCATCTAATTGTAGTACTAGGAGGCCGCTATTAATGAACATGCGACGGGTGTCTGATGTGAAGCCTTTTCGAATATGGGTGTTGTATTATGCCTAAATAGCATACATAGCCGCTGTCATAATAGAGCCACAGAGCTCCGATCTCAAAAGAACAGTTTCTAGAATCTTAGTATTGCGCCCAAGGCTTATTACAACAACTTCCCCCAAGAATTTTTAGTTGCTTTCTATTTAGCTGTTCAGGAGAGACTTATACGAAATAGGGACTTTCTGTACTCCACCTTAGAGCTAAAAATGCGGTATATTGCGAGCCAGCAGTTACGGGATACGACATATCCGCTTTCCACAAAATAGTGACCGTCGGAATTGATGGGCTGTCATATAACCACTATTGACATCTTCATATTATGATCGTTAGCGACGGAGCATTGGTGATATCGTGTGTGAGGTTATTGGGCATAAAAGACTACCTCATGGTTATTCGACTAGCAAGTCTCTGTTGCCCAAGAATCCCATCGGGGTCATAGCCGTGGGAGTGTGGATTGTCGATTGAACGGACCTCAGTTTCGCACATAATGCCCTTTGTCATATACGGTGCCTTTATAGACCGGGAGATACGCGACTGCAAAGCTGAGCCCCCCGGAGAAGGCTAAGGCTGGATAGGTAACAACTTTCACTCTTCTCGTTAGCTAGGCTAATCTTGGGATCAGAGCAAGAACTTGAGCGCGACCTAGTAGTAATTTCAGACGGCGAGAAAAAGGGGGCAAACGTTGACGGTAGACGCCACGTCATGAGGGGCTTAATGTGGCTGAGGATCGCAAGAAGAGGTGTTGTTCGGGTTCTCCACAATGATATTATCGCTGTATCTGATGGACACTTGGCTTTCTTTGATAAGGACAAGTAACTGCCAACGTTTCTCAGTTGAACGGTAACATGAGAATCAGCACATGATCTCCCGATACTGGGGTCCGTCGGCAGCGGCCGGAGCCTGTAATAAGAGAGCCCGAGCTCCCTTGCACACCCGACTCTTCACCGATACCTCAGTGGAGCTTTCGGCCCGTATCAGGAATTTTCGATTAGCCCCTGACGTGACGTCGCGCAATGGCGTGACAGACCAGGATGCGGTTGGATTACAAGCCCCGATGCGGCTCTTCTCGCCCATGTCATCGCCATGCCTCTGCTACGCAGCTTTTAAGATTGGCAGGCTATCCGAGATGTCGGGTCTGCTCTGTCACAACGGGCCAGGATTTCCAAGCAGAGCCACGTGGGATGAGGCTCTGGCCCGTTCCTCTGGTCGAACCACCTCGAGATTCGATGGCTCGCGTTGAGTATAAAAGTGTCCGGCGCTGCGGTACGGGAGGCCAAGGCGCTCATCATAAGCTAATCTACTAGTTACTCCGTTCGTTATGAATACACCCGCATCGATAGCTACAACACTCGCTGACAACACTGCGCTATTCGCCAGCGTCGCCTCCACCGCCGCTCCCAGCATCAGAGGAGCGGATATAAACAACGACGACGGATGCCCCGACCTCGAAGGTCTCGCCCAGATTACCAAGAAGCTGAATGAGAAGGACCAGTCGCGGTACGATGATGATCCCAACATCGTCTGCTGGGACGGGCCCGACGACCCCGAGTGTCCCCGGAACTGGAGCGCCCCGAAGAAGATCTTCTTCACCGTCGTCACGTCATCGGTGATCCTGACCGTGTCCTTCGGGTCCAGCGTCTTCGCGCCCGCCACGGCGGTCGCCGCCGCGCAGCTGGGTGTCAGCGTCCTCGTGATGCGGCTCGGCGTGACGCTCTGGATCCTAGGACTGGCCGCGGGCCCGGTCATTTTCGGACCGCTCTCCGAGGTCTTCGGCCACCTGATCCCTTTCGCCGTAGCCACGCTCGGGCTCGGCGCATTCCAGCTGCCCGTCGCGCTGGGCGGGAACGTGCAGACCGTGCTTGTCGGCCGCTTCCTCGCCGGCGCCTTCGGCAGCGGCTCCTACGCCGTCATCTCCGGCATGTACTACGAGCTGTACGAGCCGACGCCCCGAGGCGTCGCCATGGCGCTCTCCTCGACCTGCATCAACCTCGGCGCCACGGTGGCCCCCATCGCCGGCGCGTACCTGACCCACGACGCTGGTGCCGGCTGGGCCTGGACGGCGTGGGTCACGTTGATCCTCACGGGGGCTTTGTTTCTTATCATCGTCGTCGGGGTTCCCGAGTCCTCCTCGGCACGGATCCTGGAGCGCAGGGCGCGGCGGCTGCGCCTCGAGACGCGCAACTGGGCGCTTCACGCGCGGTCCGAGGAGAAGCCCCGCGAGGCCGGCGACATCGCGCGCCGGTACCTCGCGAAGCCTGCGCGGATGTTCGCCACGGAGCCCGTCCTCGTCGTCTTCACCGCCTACCTCACGCTCGTCTACGGCACGCTGTACCTCGCGTTCCAGGCCTTCCCGCTCGCGTACCGGCGGCGCGGCTGGTCCGCCGAGGCGAGCCAGCTGCCGTTCCTCGGCGTCGCGCTCGGCGTCGCCTCGGCCTGCGCCCTGTGCTCCGCGTTCGCGCTGACGTGGTACAGGACCAAGACGGAAGCCGCGAAAACCCGCGGGAAGCCGGAGCCAGAGTGGCGGCTGCCGCCCATGGCGCTCGGCGCCGCCGTGCTGCCCCCCGCGCTGCTGTGGTTCGGGTGGTCCGGGGAAGTGCACTGGGCGTCCCAGGTGGTCGCCGGCTACTTCGTGGGCTGTGGACTGCAGCTGATCTTCGTCGCGGGCATCACGTACGTGGTCGACGTGTACGGGCGGGCGGGCGACGCCAACTCGGCCATGTCGGCGCACGTCGTCGTGCGCAGCCTCGTGGCGTCGGCGTTCCCGCTCTTTGCCGACAAGATGTACGACCGGCTCGGCGTCGCCTGGGCGTCGTCCGTGCTGGCGCTGCTGAGCCTCGTCATGGCACCCGCGCCCGTCTTGTTCTGGGTGTACGGGGCCAGGATACGGAGTTGGAGTCGTTTTTCTTCTTCCAACGCGTAAACAACGAGTTGCTGCTTGGTTGCACATAAAGGGACGTTTGGCGATTCATTGTTTTGAATATTTGCATAACGATGGCACGGAAAAGAACCAATGGAAAATGATTAAATTGTTACAATGTACTATTGGAGACTAACTTGTATCTAATACTTGGAACTAGATTCAGACCTAGACTTAGATTCAGGATACCCCGAGGAGGAGCAGCAGGGCTGTTTCCCCCTTTCATCAGACACTCTGTACACTAATCATATGAGTATTCAGCCAAAATGAAGGATGCAAACCAACCCGACGTTTTATTAATGACATAAAATGCTAACCCGAGCATCTCAACCAGTCTCTACATCACGCATGTAGATAACGCCAACCACTTACCTATGATGCATACACACTCCGTTCTACGGAGAGCGGAGACAGGCTAGGACGAAAAGCAAAAATGGACCTACCAAGTATACTTACTCGCCCCCTTCTCAATCCTCAGATCCAGCCACCCTCGACCTGTTCCGAGAAGGTCTCCTTCTCGCGACAAGGGAGACAAATGTGCCCCTCGACGGGGCGGCACGTGCACAGGCCTTGCGCGGCACAGGTGAACTTCTCTTCGGGGGTCGTCACGGAGACGACGAGCGGCGCAGACCGGCAGCGCTCGCGGTGCTCCTCGGTCGGCAGGCCACGCTCGTGGAACAATCCACCGTGGCACTCGCCGCAGCCGAAGTCGTAGCGCTCGCCGTGCTGGGAACAGCTGGCGGCGAGCACGCCCTCGAGGCGTTGGGGTGGCGGCATTGCGACGGGCAGGTCGAGAGACAGCGAGTGCACAAGCTCCGAGCAGCCCGTGGGCGACGTGGCCTCCGGAGACGCGAGCACGAAGATGCGCCTTGGGGTCGGCGCTGGCAGCGGCTCGGAGGGCGAACGCGCCGCCGCGATGGCGGCGTCCGCGCGGTCCTTGAACATATTGCCGCCGCTGACGATGACCGCCGGCACGATGGTGGGTTCCGGGGCTTTGTTGTCGCTGCCGCGGGGCAGGCGCGGGTGATTGCGCCGGTGCTTTTTCGGGGCAGCGCTCAGCTTCGGCACGGCGGGATACATGTCGGATTCGGGGTTCGGGAAAAGGCGCTCCGCCTCCTCGGTCATCCGGCGCACCAGGGGGCACGGCTCGGTGGAGTGGCCCCGGGGGAGGGCGTACACCCCTTGGTTGGGCACGAGGAGGCGGTCGCCGAGGCTGGGCGAGGACGACTGGCTGACCGCGCAGTCGCCCGGTAGCTCGTGCTCAAAGGGCGTGCAGGCCCGGCGCTCAGCTCTGCGCTCGCCGCTCTGCGTCTGGCGGACGGGGGGCGGCAGCTGCGGGAGGTGGTTGTCACGGGGTGGCGAAGATAAGGCAGCGCGCATGGGGCTGTGCGGGCGGAAGGGCTGGGCGCCGCCGCGGTGCGCGGAGGAACGGTGGTGGGATAGGATATCCGGGCGGACGAACTTCTCGGGCGCGACCTGTCGGGGGTTGACCCTCTTCTTGCGCCAGCCCCTGGACCCCTTATACTCGAGGAAGTCCGCGAGGACCTCGTCCGAGCGGTCGCCAAACTCGGCGAAGTAGGCAGTGCAGCCGTCGCAGAGCCCGTCCCGGCTGTGCTTCACCTTCACCGGCTTTCCGCAGGGGAAGAGGCTGCCCATGCAGAGGGACTTCGTCCTCAGGTCCGCCCGCCAGCATTCGTGCTTTATGGGGTTGCCGTAGTGCCGACAGAGCCGGAACCTGTAGATGTGAAGCTTGCAACCGCAGAGAGGCATTTTAGGTTGGTTGTGAGACAGAAAACTCCGAAAGTGGATATATATATCTATATATATAGTGCAGAGATATATAACGAGGGGAACATCCAGAAAGATACACCAGTGTCTCTTCCTAAGGGATTAGTTCTGTCAATTGCTGATGATGATGGTCCAACGGTTCTCCGGAGGGGAGGCTGGCAGAGGGGAGGCTGAGTAGGAGGTATATATGTATGAAGAGCGAGACCATCTTGTTAAGGAGCCCAAAGAAAGGAGGCTGAACAATAGCTTTCATTTCAGTTTTTCTAACTCCCCTTGGAGGTTGTAGCCAACACACGAGCGGACAAGGTGCTTTGTTCGCTTTGTGCGGAAGAGGCAAAGAGATGCTTTCGCTTGTATACGATCCCTTGAGCTTCCCTTGGGGCATTCTCGACGCACGCTGCCTTTCAGTCCATGTGTCTAGACTCATACTCTTAGGAGCGCACTTTAACTCGTATGAGCCAACGGGTAAAAGGCTGTGCAGACTTGAAACAGAAGTTTAAAAGGCTCTGTCGGGTAAACACGGTGCTTAGGTAAGGCACAAAGATATCTTGTGCCTTGACCGTGACCCCAAAGTAGCTCATTATTCATTCTCCGGAGATTGGTATTAAATCCGTAGTGACTATGCTCTTCACCTTCCGGTTCTGAACATTGGTCCAGACTTATGATATGGCAAGAGAGTGAGTCTATTCGAGTTGAAGTTTGGCAGATTGACTCACAAGAAGAGTCATTGATAGTGAACCCCTGATTAATGGTACCTATCATTAATTAGGGGAGGCTATGTACTAGCAGACCCACTTTAGCAAGCTTCCTTAGGGGGTTACTTAATAAACCCCCACCACCAAAGCTCTTTCTGTTTGACATTTCGTCATTCTTCCCACTGAAGTTGATGGCGACTTTTCAACATACATACACCAAATAGAGTTGCCAACTATGGACAAGAAGGCAGAAGACTTACTTAAGAGACCATTATACGGTAAAATCCGCCTTCCCTTCCTCTTTCCAATGCGATGCTGGTTATCTATCTAGCTACGTTGGCATCCTAACTAATAATGCGGGGCAGTCTACGATTTACCTCCTCAAGTCCTGGACACATTGACTCTGAAAGAGGATGCCGAACCGTTAGGTGCAGAGATACCAGAAATTCCCAAGGGGTCTGCAGATACGATATCTCGCGACCCGTCTTCCGAAAACTTTGTCGGTACCCAAGCCTGTTCTTTGTGTGGTCTCTCTTTTTCCGGCGTGTTAGATCAGAGAAGCCACCTAAAGTCCGACTTCCACCATTACAATTTGAAGCAGAAGCTTCACGGACGGAAACCAGTCTCCGAGACCGAGTTTGAAAAGTTAGTTGGAGGTATGCGACACATATACGAGAAGAAAAGGTACGATTCCGTGCTAAGTGGTCGCAGACCTGGACGAAAGCCTTTCGGGCTCCGACTCGTCCGACTCCGAAGATGAAGACGATGATGCGTCACGTAAGGACACAACACTCACCGCCCTCTTGAGGAAACAAGCCACGTTAGCAGAGAGAAGCAATGGCGCCGACGGCGACGGAGAAGATGGCTTTTCCAAGAGGAAACGAAGGGGAGGCGGCAGTTCCCCTTTACTATGGTTTACCTCACCCGTTCTGCCTCCGAACCACTACTTTGGCATATACCGCGCGATTTTTACATCGGAAGAAGCGAAGAACCATGCAGAGATAGTCGAGGTCATCAAGAAAAAGCAAGTAGCCGCGGTTCCACCACCCAAGCCGGGTCCGGACGGCAACCTGGCGCCCGCTGCTTACAAAGGCCCTCATATTTTCATGTGTATGATTGGCGGCGGTCATTTCGCAGCTATGGTGGTGTCGCTTGCGCCGCGACAAACGAAACATGGAACGACGGGACCTCTCAATCGAGAAGCGACGGTACTTGCTCATAAGACCTTCCATCGATACACAACGAGACGGAAGCAGGGCGGATCACAATCTGCGAACGACAACGCGAAAGGCAATGCGCATTCAGCTGGCTCCAGCATACGTCGCTATAATGAGCAGGCCCTAACCGATGAGGTCCGCCTACTCTTGCGCGACTGGAAAAGCCTGCTAGACACCTCCGAGCTGTTATTCATTCGCGCCGCGGGAGTCACCAATCGGAGAACCCTATTCGGTCCATACGAGGATCAAGTGCTACGGGCGAACGACCCCCGGATACGAGGCTTTCCGTTTAGTACCCGAAGGGCAACCCAGAATGAGCTGATGAGGTCTTTTATCGAGTTAACTCGATTAAAAGTCCAAGAGATCGACCCGGCTGCGACAGCAAAGCCTCAGCAAGAAACCCCCACAAAGACGGCGCCTTCCAAACCAGTCAAACCAGCACCGCCAAAGTTGTCGGAGGAAGAAGAAACGGCGCTGTTACATACATCACAACTTCAGGCCTTCGTACGACGGTCAAAGCTGCCCGCATTGCTGTCTTACCTCAAGAACCACGATCTCCCCGCGGATTTCGTCTTCCAACCCCCAGATTCGCAACAGAATTACCACGCACCCACCTCACTACATCTGTCCGCAAGCCAGAACTCCGGCCCCCTTGTATTGGGTCTGCTGCTCAAGGGCGGCGCGGACCCCACGCTCAAGAACGGCGAGGGCAAAACGCCCTTCGAGCTCGCCGGCGACCGGGCCACGCGGGACGCGTTCCGAGTGGCGCGCGACGAGCTCGGCAAAGACAGGTGGGACTGGGAGGCGGCCCGGGTGCCGCCGCCCATGAAGCGGGAGGACGCGGAGCGGCGCGACGAACGAGAGAAGAGCGAGGCTGAGAGGAAGGAGGCCGAGCGCCGCAGGGCCGAGGAGCAGCGACTAAGGGCCGAGGGCCCCCGGGTCCCTGACCGGCCCCGCGGAGGGAAGAGCGTCCTGGACGCCGGGATCCCCAAGACGGCCCAGGAGAGGCGCGAGGAGGAGGCCAGGGGCCTCACCCCCGAGCAGAGGATGAAGCTCGATCGCGAGCGCAGGGCTAGGGCTGCCGAGGAGAGGCTGAGGAGGATGCGGGCTGGTGGTGGTGCGTAGAGATGGGATGAGCATATCAAATTGGATGCCGTAATCACGGGCTTAGCTAGGACATCGATCAATCTGCATCGTCCTACGATGATTATGTGACAACCCTTCTTGATCTCGGCCCCTAACCCTTAACTCTCTAGCCCCTTGGTCGACCTTTGGTTCCCAGCCTTGCTTGAGCCCGGGCGCCCAGCCCCTGTCGACGCGACAACCGCAACGACGTAGGACGATCTGTCCTCGGAATTCGTCCATCTCAAACCCAGTGGCGGGATCGGCTCATCAATCGGTTCACGTCCACACGAACATTCCATGGGCTGAATACGTAGCCCAAGAAGCATCACCATAGCCCGTTCGTCTACGCTGATCTTGAATTGTTCGTCGCTGGTATCTATCAGAAATGCCTATTGTAACGAGGCCCGGCTTCGACGACGGCTTCCGAACTTTGGCTGTCCACCACAACAACCATTCTCATATCGTTGGTCCCCATTTTAATACTAGCATCCATATACGCAGGCTATCCCTGTTGCTCATATGGGACCTGCAGGCAACGCCTAACGGCAAAACAGACCAGCAGAAATATTTTTTAGAGCACTGCTGGGTATGTCAATCCGTTACACGCCATCGTATCGCCGCTGTGAGGTTTAGGAGAACTAGAGGATCCTCGTATCGTCGTCTTAAAGCCGGGCCTGATCTTAGCTAGGATCCCCGTATAGAGACCCCGGCTCTCTAATCCGAGGCGGTATTGGCTTCGGCGGCCCAGGTGGGGCTCCCCAAACAGAGCCTCAGATAAGGTAAGCAGCGAAGCTAGACCCTCGTTGCCTAATTACCGCATGGGAACGCACTTGTGGACGTAACGACGTTACCTAATCATCAAAGCCCCATCTCAAGGGGAGGTCGATCAGTCTGTCTCAAAGCCATGCAGGGGGGGAGGCATCAAGCTCTGTTAAACGCGTACGCGTTTGTCAGGCCCAGTAGGATCAGGGCAACGCCTGGGGAGGCACTGGGAAAAGACGGATGGAACTGGGATGTCCCGAAGAAGTACGTCGCCGAAGCTTACACGCCACCCCCGTCGGTGGTCGATTTCATCCGCGATATCAGATGAGCACCCTGCTGCGGTACGCATAGGGCCACCGTGGCACTGGCACTGATGTCCTAATCAGCGATTGCCATTTTGGGCAGCCTCACAGTAGTACTCACGCATATCGAAACATAGTGGACCTTTCCCATGGCGCCTTGCGGTCTCTCCTGTGGCGGGTTGTTAAAGGGGGTGGGTTTGCATTCGTCGAGGACTCCTGACGTAATATGACGACTCTGGTCAGGGGCTTCTAGAAATAAATGATGGAACTTTGTAATTCAAGTTTGCCGTAATAACCACAAGGGGAGGCCCGGAGAAGCATTTATAGACACGACGACGCCAAGGACGGTTAATTTGTGCCTAGCCCGAGTCCGTGACAGTACCTTCTAAGCGTGGGAAGGCTGGAGGATGCAGCGGAAGATCACGTCCCAACGAAGACGCCTAAGAGACTGACCGACATCCCATGCAAATTGGGTTCTGACAACACCTATCAAATCCCTGTAGGAGTCTGAGACATGCAAGGGGTGCGGTAGCACAAACTCCTCGACATCGTGCCCGTTTAGAACGGCTAAGGTGATTCAATCACGCTTATCATGACATCCAGCCAAATAATTACCACCATACCGGGTGCCTTACCCGTGGAAGATATACTCGAACGAATCACATAATCCCCGACCGTCTTCACTTCGATAACACAACCGAATTGCATCCTAAACCTTCCAGTCAGAACAGCCCCTATCTGCTGTCTCTCCACCGTTTGCGCCTATCAAGCGACTATCCCCAGTGCATAACATGCATGGGTAGATACGCTCTGCGGGCAACAAGCGTAGAACAACGCAGGATTCTGAATCCATCATCCCACAAATGACTGCGTAACCTAATTCCACCCGGTTCCTATCTGCTATAGGTAACCCGCTCGGGATTCTGGATCCGATCACGGTGATGGTTCAGTTGATAGCTCCCTTAGGGTGCAGAAAATTGATGGCCTTCCCTCCTTCCCAACTGTTGTAACCGTCGAATGAGCCAAGATAAATTTGTAGGGTCTCAGGATGGGGTGATGGGTCTCACCGCGATTCTCACGGAGATCATACGGCTATGGCAGATCATATATGTAGCAGTAATATTCTCTTACCACTAAGGTACGTGGTGTATACGAATAGATGACGGCCACAATGTGGATACCGTAACGTAGAGTCTAGGGACCAACTATTGCAATTAATAACATGAGGAATAAAAGCCCAAGACATACAACGTCTGCTTTGTACGTTACTTGATATGGGACCGGTTAGGGTAGCATCAATCTCTTGTTCCACGTGACCACTTATCCAGTAAGTTAAGCTTTCTACAGACCTCCTCTCCCAGCCCATGCACTCTACTGGAGTCTCGGTCATTCAAAGGCCATTAGGCATGACCGCATGTGAGCTGGTTATCTGGGTTCTCATCATGAGCATCGGGCAGGCTCGTTTACTATATATTCTTTGTTTAAGCAATATCTATATAGTTGGCTGCGCATTTTATCTATTCAAGATATCCCTGAGTCGAGTACTGCGGATCTACGTTACTTACTTCTCTAGACTCTCATCGCCGCCCTGATATTCAGTGGGTCGGATTCGCATTCTTGTATAGCGTTAACACAAAGTATGCGTAGCTAATGGCCTCGTGGATGCATTTCAAGTTGTAGAGGCTTGACTTAACCTTGTATTATCTTCCAACCTGGACGAATTTTGACTAGTAAGTAGCCATCTATACTATACACACAGGACAACCGGTATTCATAAGGCCTTACTTAAAAAATTCTCACTCTAGGTTGGCATATAGAGCAAGAAAGCTGGCATCTTCTTAATCTTGCACAAAGCACCCTGTTAAACGGTTAAAGCCATCATGTAGACCGACTGCACTACGAGAGGGTAGATCACACGAGGTTGGACCCAACTATCTTCATAAATCTTTTGTGGCTCGCCCAAGTAGTACTAAATTTTGTGCAAGGCGCAGGCTTGTGGCGGGTGCCTCAGCTAGGTAGGTATCCAAATACAACTCCCAGGGGTATTCTTAGTTAGGTACCTCCATCCGGTTTACTACAGAGCCAGGTAAACTCTATTGAATTTGTATGAGTGTAAACATGTTCTGACGGGTTTGCTGATGCTTTGCCGTAGATCGATCTTGGCCGAAATGGCCAAAGTAAATTCCATACAATTTCCATAGGAGTCTACCTTCTAGCCTCATATATATGGTGGACCGGTGGAGGTAACTAAGAAACATTCCCGAATATTAACATCACTGCCGCGTAACCCCTAGCGCCAAGTCTAATGCTATTGCTATACTGAAATTCTAATTCATATAAAGCTCGGAAGTGGTAGTCGGTGGAAATGCCCGACTAGGATGCTAAACTTGCTCTTACGACGTAATAAATGCATGGGAAGTGGCCGGAACTTATTCATGCAGAATATAGGAGCATCGCTCTAAGTGGACGATTGAACACGGCAGCTGGTGGGCACAAAAGTTGGCGCAGTGTCCCAAGTAAACTAAACGCTTCACACCCAGATCTAATACCAGAAAGACGTATGTAGAAATCAGAAAATACTACCTGAATAAACAGAATAATTTGAAACAGCTGTAAGTTGGTCGTATACATCCATCCTTCAAAAGCAAGACGGTGCTGCTTACATCCTTTTTGAACGATTATCTTGAAGGTGCGCCAGCTTTTATGTCAATCACCTGCACGGGGACGGATTACCCATACAAAAAATTAGTAGCCGGACTGGACTGCAACATTTGTGGGTATAATTGGGTATAAATTCGGTCCGTACCTCATGTGGTCTGTGCTCTCCTACCGAGCTTGGGAATCGACGCGAATCTTACATGTAATACCAACCGTCAGCCGCCCTTATAGACTATCGTCGCCCCCGCCGGCTATCGAAAATGTCCACGTGGAGTTCATTTGACTGGAGCCGCTTGGCCCGCTTTGATATTGGTAGAGATAAAAGTTTAGGAGCCATGGATCGGCGCTCATTTCTGGGCCGCTAGGCGGGCGTGGTTTGCAAGGCAGATCCAGTGTCCGGGTAATGTTGCTGATCCGGCAGAAGGCCCAAAGACGTGAAGTTTCAATCGTCAGTAATCTTCAGCAGAGTGCCAAGCACCAGAGCATCAATTGAACTGGCAACCATACCCGATTAGATGTCTAATAAGAAGGAAAGTCACGCGAGAATAATATATGCATGGGCCGATTGAGGCGCAGCACGCGGAGGTGGAAACGCGCTGGATCTAGGGTGAGGCTCTCGACCCGGAAGACGCTAGCCCAGTTCTTCAACGCGGTCCCTGAGTCCTGCGGGCAAATCGACCAAATAGGAAATCTTAGTGGGGGCGCACCTTGTCTGGTCGCGGAATCGATCCACACGCCGAGACCCCAGGATAGCCACTTATGGTCTCTTGGATCTCGTCGACGCCTCCACTGTTTTGGTTGAAGTTGATAGAGGTGATGAGGTGATGTCGATAGCACCAACGCATTCCAAAGGCGACGGCTTCAGATACTATACTTAGTAGTGTTACATAGGCCGGAAGACTCGCTTCCCGTTTCTGACCATGGTGGTGTGGAAGGGGACGGCGCCTTGGAAATGTCATGGTAATATCGTTCGCTAGGTAGTGAAGCACAAGCCAGCCAGGCCCAGGACGGAAGGATTGGGATGCTTGCTGTCGATCCGGAAGTCGAGACAACCGTCAATGCGGGTTTACTAATACGCATGTATTTTAACTTCCGCAACGATGGCGATAGTCGAAACATTTGTGCTGGGATATGTATGCCTTGGATGCCTCGTCGATGTTCATATTCTCGGTTTTCTAGAAGGCAATAATGCGCACGGGCAGTGAAAGGTGCGAAACAGAACCTATTGAACACGGATATATGTTGGCCGTACGCCTGCTCCTGAACCAGGGAGGCCATCCGCTGGTCTGGGTGTCAACACTTGATGCCCCTAATCAGCACAGACAGCCCAAGAGAATCGGACGGAGCTTAACTGACTTGACATATGAACTTAGCATCACGCTAGTCGAATAAACGTATCGCTGTTAGTTGCTGTTATTTCCGAAGCGAAAGACGCCAAAGCACAAATGACAGCTCAGGGCCAACCCATCATAATTCCCGAATACTAGAAAGAAATACTCTATTGAAGCTCACTCCCGGTGTCTTTTCTTGTTGCTTCTCCTGCACCATGGCCGAAGATGAAACATGGCGTCCAGAAGGGGTAAAGCTCGAAACAAACGGTTCAGGTTCAGGTGGAATACAAGAACATGTCGGGCACCGCTAGCAAGAATCAATAAATCATGGAGTGGCTGTGCCGGCGGCAAACCCCCCCGACGCCTTGTCAAAGCGGAAAAGCTTATGTCGTCCACTTATCAGTCAGGGAGTATCGATCTTACTGAGGTGACGTGCATCAATTGAGAATCGAACCATTACCTATTTAAGCCACATGCGGTCCCTACCCATAATGGAGGACGTAAAGGCCAATAAAGCACCAACAAACAGAGGCCCCTTAATGCAGGTACAGTGTAGGCAGTATCGGGCGGGGGTGATGGCTGGGGGGTGGGAAAATACGTAGTAAGAGAAACTAATGATGACTTACTGGCCTGCATGACGGCATGGGTAGATGGAGGACTAACGTTAAAAGGCTTCGTTGAACACAATCTCCTATAGGGACGCCATGCGCTTTCGGGATCTTGGTCGGCGGTCCATCTCCAAGATGGGAATATCGTAAGTTGTAAAATTACCATGCATCCGAATCTATCCCCCTTAGACATTCGCTCACCTACAGACTATGGCTGCTATAGAGTCTCGTTAGCCGATATCCGAAATCCATTAAACACATTTTTTCCTTTCAAGTATATCACTTGGGCTTTGTTGTGCATCACAATAATGTCGTTACATCGCACGAAATGCCCGTTACGTATTCCCCCGGAATATATCACTCCATGGACTACTCATTAGGGCGAAAAACGCCGCCTGACTAGGGACGCCCAAATGGAAACGGACTTCCAAACGGAAACCATTAATACAACAATTTGTGGACGCTGCCCATACAGATAAGAGGAGCTCAAATGCCACGATAAGTACTTAAATAACTTGGGATTCTTCATACTGACGTATCCTACGAGATATACATATTTAATAAATTTTTTCTTTTTTCTCAAAACGTATATGCTGTATTATTTCATTCTGGTCCATAGTTAGTTTTATCATTTTGAGTCCGTTTCCATTTGGATTGGGTGTCCCTCCCTGACTAGCTAGCGGAGCTTTTCCAGTCACTGGCGGTTTTAGCCCTGACGGTTATACGAGGTACAAGTTTATATGTGACGGGAAGCTGGTTCGCCCGGTATCTAACTTCAGTGTCGTGCATATGTAGTACATAAGCGGTTCTGTCGTCAATCCCTGTGACCCCCCCTCCACCAACGAATTGCCGGTGCTTCTGTACCTGCATAAAATCCCGGCTCTGTTTGTTTCAGGTCGATCGACTTCTGACCGAGAGCAAAAGTGATAGTGACTGTTTCTTTCTCGTGCAGGATGTCGGAGGCTTCTGGACAGTATCGCACGAAGAGGGAGGAAGCTGTTTCGTCGTCACGCCCAGGTCTCATTTGCATCAGGCTAGATAGGAAGGTGGTAACGGATTTATCCTTCGAACCGCACACGCATCGACGTATTCAGGTAGAATCCTACCAGTCACAGCTCACGGTTAATTCTTAACTTGCTGCTGGTCAATTATTTGTGCCAATAAATGGTCGCCGGAGGAGGATAGGAACCCGAGTGCACCTGACGCCTAAATGCTATGTTTAACAGCAACGCCCCCTCGATTGGCTGGGGCTTGATCATTGGATCTTTCCTTTGCTTCGGGCTGGCGCTTGGTTTGCATGTGTTCGGCGCCGAAGTGCTTCCCCTGTTCAAAACGGAGCCGCGCGCTCCCCAGTAGCCGGCGCAATGCCGAGGCGCAACTAGCGACAGAGATAGGGTGGGGCGTTCACAACTGAGTGGGTGAGTGGGCTCGACTCGTTGACGCCACCCCCGTCAATTCTCGGCCTCGAACCTTTTTCGCGAAAGTCCACATCAACTAGCCGCCCCCTGGTGGACCGGCGGCCATGTCTCTTTACGCCTAGCTTTCGCCTCGCGTATACGATTGAGTGTGAGCGAGGAGCTTGGAATGGCTTAGCTCGGAAAGGAGAGAAGGTCCAGCGAACCAGGATGGGTATGTCGAAGAAACAACCAACCCGGCATGCTGGCCGGCTAGTGCTTGCATGCAGGTAGGAGGCATCCGGATGGCCTCAGGGTCCCCGTATGGGTGGACAGCTGTGGTCTGTACCGAAGGGTCTATATATGTTGGCCTCCCGGAGCCACCAAGATCTGTTCCCTTTTGGTCTTTTATTTTATCAAGCCTCTCTTTCTTTTCCTTAACGGGCATACTCGTCAATCAATTTCATCTTTTTAGGAAGTCAAGGTCATTCGCTCACTTGCTTCCATCTAATCTGTTCTTTGCTGTTAATTCAGTCACTCTTTGGTTTAGATAATTACAATCCTACCGTATTACACAATTTTTCCTACGCTGTGAGGAGCTGAGTCACGATGAAGAATACCGCGTCGCTCGTCGCCTTGGCTGCTGGCCTCAGCCAGGTCACAGCCACAGGATATGGATTCATCAATGCCCCGAAGTTCTCTGCCCCCCACAACTCGGACAACTTCTGTCTGCCCGACTGGAAGGGCGGTTTCGACTGGGCTGACCTGACCCCGGGCAAGTTCGACTCGTACAAGGGTTTCAAATGGGGTGGATTCACCTGCGAGGACCAGTTCAGCAAGCGGGATAAGCTCGCTCCCCGAACCTTCACCCAGGACAAGTGCATCTCCGGCAAGGCTACGAAGGACAAGACGACAAGCCCTTTCATCAGCTGCGACAAGAGCGCGGGTAGCAAGAAGACGTCCATCAAGGAGTTCCACGTCCAGCCCGAGTTTGACTGCGACCTAGAATTCCACTACACCATGCCCGATGGCGGTTCTTGCAAGCACCGCTCCCGCTGCAGCAAGTCCGGTACCAAGGTCAAGAACACCCAGTGCGGTGGCGCTGTCGATGTTGTCATCACCTACCCCGAGCAGCCGGAGATCCCGGACAAAGATGGCTGCCACTTCGGCATCCCTTCTATTATTTTCGACTGTGAGACGGCTTCCAGAACCAGTTATGTCCCCTCCGCCACAACCTCTTCCGCCGTCAACACTCCGCCCCCAGTCAGCGTAACCACCAGCAGCTCTGCCGGAGAAACCACCTCGAGCGCATCCCCTGAGAGCAGCACGTACTCGGGTGAGGTCCCTAGCTCGGTCATCACCACCTCGAGCAGCGCCCCTGTCTATTCGACCACCTCTTCCGCTGGTGTCGAAACCACCAGCTCTGCCGTCGAGACTACCAGCTCTGCTGTTGAGTCTTCCGGTACTGAGTCTTACCCAACTACGGCGCCTCCTGAGTCGACCACTTCTTCCACTGGTGTCGAGACTACCAGCTCTGCTGTTGAGTCTGTTACTGAATCTTCTGCCACTGAGTCTTCCGCTACTGAGTCTTATCCCACTACGGCGCCTCCCGAGTCGACCACTTCATCCGCTGGTGCCGAGACTACCAGCTCTGCCGTCGAGACTACTAGCTCTGCCGTTGAGACTACCAGCTCTGCTGTTGAGTCTACCGGATCTTATCCCACTACGGCGCCTCCCGAGTCGACCACTTCATCCGCTGGTGCCGAGACTACCAGCTCCGCTGTTGAGTCCGCTACCTCGTCTTCTGCCACTGAGGCTACTACTTTCACCTCGGTCACAAGCTACATGACCACCTCGACTGTGTACTCTACCATTGTTTCCACCGTCACGAGCTGTGCCCCCACTGTCACCGACTGCCCTGCCGGTGAAGGTGAGACCGCCATCGTCACGTCGACCGTTGCTATTTCCACCACCATCTGCCCCGTCACGGAGACTTTCACCAGCGTCTCGACTCCTGTGCAGCCTGAGACCTCTGCCACCGAGAAGCCCAGCGGCGAGACCCCTGTCCCCTCTGCGACTACTGCCACCTCTCCGGGTGAGGACTCCACCTCCGCCACTTCTCCCTCTGGCCCCATCGAGACCCTGCCCTGCCCCGATGTCGTGCCTCAGTGCTTGAATACCTGGTTGGACACCATTGGCTGCAGGGACAACACCGACTCCGCCTGCTACTGCCCGTCCAAGGACTTCGTCGACAACGTCTTCGACTGCCTGTACTCTCACGGCGAGTCCGAGGAGGCTGTCCAAGAGGCTATCACCTACTTCCAGGGTATCTGCGCTCCCCACGCTCCTGAGAACCCCGGTATCGTCACCTACCCCGAGACCATCACCAAGGTCTTCACCGCCACGCCGACCCAAGCTCCTACCGCTGTCTACACCACCATTGAGCTCGTCGCCACCACCGTCGTTCCTTGCACGGGCAGCGAGGGCGAGTCCTCCAGCAGCACCGCCGTCATCAGCACGACCATCTCTGTTCCTGACGTCGGTTTCACCACTGTCACTGACGCTCCCGGCACCACCTCGGTCGTGGTCGTGCCTGGCCCGACCGCGCCCGTTGCTATTACCCAGCCCACTCAGGCCCCTTCGACCGGGGCTCCCGAGGCTCCTGTTTACCCCACGGAGGTTCCCATTTATCCCACTAGCGCCTTCACCACTCTGACCACCCCTGCCCCCATCGGCACCGGCAGCTTCTACCCGACTGGTACCGCCGTGCCGATCGCCACCGCTGGTGCTGCCCGCATGGGCGCCGGTGTCGGCATCGCCGGTGTGCTCGCCTTCGTCGCCGCCGCTTTCTAAGCGCGTGCCTTCTATTAGGCCAGCTCCACATCACCCTGGTGGACGAGGCCGCCGGGGGGTGAGATCCAGATTTAATTCTTACGATCCTTACGAAGCATATATCATATTTCAGGCAAGGTGTTTATATATCCTATGTACATGGTGGGTGGCGCGAGAGCCGCCAGCACCGCAAACGGTTTCTTGTCGTACTTGTCTTGCATAGCCCTGATGGTGGAGGCGGGATCGATGTCGTCAAAAGGGCGTCGTTTGGAGGTAGACGCGAAGTGTGCGTCTGTGAATACCCGCAATGGGACGAGGACACCTGTAGTAATAGTTAATACCCAATAAAGCGTCGTTACTTGGTTGCTATCTGTCTTTCTGGCTTTTTATTCAGTAGGCCCCTAGCTGTGACACTTATGCATTGTGCCTTTGGCGTTCCTTTGTCTACTGTTTCATAAGCTCCGGCTCTGTAGCCTTCTATTGTTACCACAACCACACCAGAATAACTGCGTCGAATCTTAAAAACCACCGATCATTAGCGATGGTTTTGCCGGAGCGTGCAACCGATCATCCCAACTACGAGATAACCCGATGTAATCAGCAAAGACCCTTACCTTTACGGTTTCACCCCGAGGTGAGAAGTCCATTTATTTCGTTGCTCTCTTCTCCTCACTTTCTTCTCTGCCTCTCTTTTTTCCTCTTTTATTTATTTGCTCGTTGACTGGGTCTTGACTTTGTTCTATGAAATTACCGTTCTCAGCATGACTATGATGTTATGACGGCTGTGGAGAGCAACCGTTGATGATATATCTATTGCATCAGCCTGTAACACGCTAATTCCTTTAGACTCTAATGCGACTACTTCACATGTGTCAGACCCAGCTGAAAACGATCAAACAACTGTGTTTTGGATTAGTTTCATCAGCCACTCAGCTGAGACCGGTTCATGTATTTCCGGTATCACTTTCTCTCAGTTGTAGCTGTTTCTACGTGTACTTAAGGAGGGTTCGCTACCCTCTACTTCTAGCTAGGACCTCTTAGAGGTCAACCAGAAATTCATTCCTTCTTCAGTTATATATGCTTTAGTGTGTAATGTCAGGGTCTCATAGTTATGAGCCCGGTCCGCACTTCTTTTCATCTGTGCTTTGAATACACTTGTTAGATACGTCGCTTTAAGGCAACTCGGAACCTCGCCGTTGCTCCCGCAGTAGCTCTGTAACCTACTGCCGCCCTTCACTGAGGATATTCCCTGCCTAGACACCACTATCTTTATCTCTTAGCCCTTAGTTGCATCACTACTGAAGCCATAGTTCCTTCCCCGTCAACAGACCCTGATAAGATTTCGTTAGGGCGCCCTAGGGCGTTCCTTCTCAAGAAGGGGACCCCTAGAGAATATGACACTCTCGAATTCCACGTTAGCTCCAAGGCGGGCTTCCTGTAGGAGTACATCAACCCCAACACGGACAAGTTCCCACCGTTATTGAAAAGACCTACCTTCCCCGACTTTAAGAAATTCGATTCAAAAGCTTCTAACGAGCTAGATCTCGAATCAGAAACAAACGCGAAGTTCTAAAAAGCAATAAAGATATATGACCGAGAGCAGACCCTTTTCCTAGCTCAGGAGAAGGCGTTCGCCGAAATCAGCACGTTCCTTAACCAGTCCGTTCACCCTGATTATTATTAAGTATACTGGAGGAAAGCTACCCTTCGAAACAGGCTTATAGCCTTAAAGGATAAGTTTAAGCCTAGCAACAACGTTAAGATCTACGAAGTCGACGCTCGCTACAAGGAAGCGTTAAAGACCAATAGGGTCCAGATGGATACCTGGCTCTCTAAGTACTAAAGAGCGTACACCGAAGCCGAAGAACTTCAAATTCCAGCTGTCACAGGGTTTCACGGCCACCTCGATTTCCTTAAGGCTGTAAACACCTTTTCACCCGACTTCTCTGTCACCCAGACTGCTGTTGTTAAGGAAGCCATGTTCGACGGCAAGGACGCCACTGAGCTGCCGTCGGTACAGAAGCTCGTGGAGCGTTTCCGGAGCCATATAAGGTTGCGGAAGGCTCAGGGTGTCACCTCCGAGCAGCTGTCACGAGGAGCATTCGGTGTCACCCTTAACGGAAAAACCCCGAATCAGACGGGACCCTCTCAGAACGCTCTAAGCAACAGTAACCGGAACAGCAACCAGAACGGTAACCGGAATAGTTATCAAACCCCGCGGACGTATATCTGCGGAAAGATCTATTTCTTCAAAGAATGCCCCTATATATGCCCGAAGATTAGAGCTAATAGGTGGACCGAAGACCCTAAGGTCAGGAAGAAAGTGGACGAAGGAATCGCGAACGGTACCGGCGCCCTGAAAGCAGCTGTTAAGCGCGCTAAGAAAAAGACGAAGGAACAGACTCCTTAGCAGCAAATTCAGCAATAACAGATACCTTAGTCAGCCTCTACAGTCTTCGTTACAGGATTTCCTTCACCTACAAACCCTCAGGCTAATAGCGCTACTACCGGATACAGCCTGAAAAGGTCTACGTTGCTGGATACATGTTCAAACTTCCATGTTGGCAACCGGAAAGCTGAATTCATCGATTTACACCCTTCCATAGTGGGTGGAAGACTCCTAGCTGGAGGAAAGTACCTAAATATTCTGGGTAAGGGCACGAAAAAGATCACCCTTACCATTCCAGACGGCAGGACTAGCGCTTTCCTTTTGAAGGATTGCCTTTATATCCCTAAGATGCATACCAACTTAGCCTCATACAGGCTGTTTCAAAAGGTTGGGATTTATTGGAACCACGAGACCGACGTTATATATCACAAAGCTTCGAAAACGTCGAGAACGCAGATGGCGAAGATCAGATGGATCGAGCGCCA
>QJNY01000293.1:0-45767 GCA_004155945.1 Monosporascus sp. mg162
GCCAAAGTGGCATACCATTCCCTTAAGTTCTTTCCTGGGAGGAGACTTGTCTCTTTGATCGCTGGAGATACCGACTCCAGGACCCATTTCGTAAGGTCGTTAATCTTCTTGCCGAAGTTCTCGTACTTCCGATCTTCGTAGGTGTACGTCGCGAAGTCCTAAGTATAGGCTTGTCTGCCTTCTGTCGTCATCTCGAAGGTATTGGTTAGATAACCCGTATGATCGATTTCTTCGGCTTACATAGTTCCTTCGGAAGAGGAACTAGCTGCTCGCGTAGTTACTTGACGAAGTCGTCTCTTCGGATAGGAGGTCATATCGGGTCTTATAGGTTCGACAGGCCATACGTTATCCTGATCAGGGTCGATATAACGCCAAATACCAAGCGCGTAGGCTCTGGATTGGAATTCGCCTTTAAAGCGATCCCAGTCCTTGGGTCCCTTGTAGATGACGGAGGACGTCGACGGTACGGTCGCCATTATGGATAATGGGGTATATAGGTGATTGCTATTAATGTACAGCCTATATCGTCTCAGCAGTAGCTGATCAATTGATAATAACGTGATTTAAGCGAATGAGACTCTTAATTGTCAGATATAGGGGACATCAGTTGTGTTGTCTTGGATGACTAGTTGCAGGTGCTCTGAATCGCTCACTGCAGTTTATATGGAGACTAGCCACGGAACATATGAGTTCCGATCAGAGGGAGCCTTTCCGTATATGGGGTGCTAGTGCAACCCCTGCTAGCTGACACATCCTGCCTTGGACATAAAGTTTCTGAATTCGACGGCATATTTAGAAACTAATTCCTTTAGTTTAAGCTGTAAAAGATCCTGTACAACCTTTCGTTTTATATCCGGATTGTCGAAATTGTCCTTAAGCTTTTGTTCGAAATTAACGTAATTTTCGAAAATCCTTTTAATAGCTGTTTCTTAATCGTTTTCCGCATTTTTTAGGTAATCTCGTAACGTAGGCTTAAATCAATCCAAAGCGTCCCCTTTTAAGAATCCTGCCATAATAAGGATTCTGTCGGCGTCACTTTCGATCCTTTTCAATCGTAGATATACTTTGGCTTGGGTTAAAAAACTTTGAACGCTTTTTGTATTATCGTAAGGTTCGGGTTTCTTAATCTTAAGTTTTGAAGTAACGGCTGCTAATACCGAATCGACTAAGGCGGCGGCTTAAGCAATAAGCTGTTAAATATGGGCCTTAAGCTGCTGGACGCGTTTTTGTAGCTGCTGGGCTAGGGTAGGAACGGTGGCTTCGGCGTTGATCGACATTCTGACAGTGTTAAATATTGCTTAGAGTCTGACGGTACTATTGAACAAAAGCTTATCACGTATGACGGTTATAAGCTTAACCAATTATTAAACCTAGTCGTACGGTTTATGTTGGCAGTGGTATCGTGGGAATCTAAGCAATAAAGCGATAGTTACGTTTGGTAATAGCAGATGTAGATCTGGGTAACCAAATTATAATTGCAAGCTGGTACTATCTAGTTTAGGCTATAAGAAATAATGAGTATATATATATTAGTCTTGGCTCAAGGTGCTTAAGCGGCTTAAACCCTTAAGCCCGTTGAGCCCTTTGAGCCGGCCCCCACTGGCTTAAGGGGCTCAAAGTGCCAAGCGCTTTGAGACCTTTAAGCCAGTCACGTGACCTAGGACCCACATCGGGGATATCTCCCATATCCTCCGACCGTCTCTTTTCATGCCAAGTCCTTCTGGTTATAACACTTAGGTTCTTCCAAGTTAGGTCGTTTACTAAGTGCGTCTGCTTTGCTATTTTTTGATCTTCTACGATAGATAATGACGTAATCAAATTTAGAAAAGCTTTTTGCATAACGTAATTATCTTTCGATAAGTTTTCATATTATAAAGAAATGTGTAATATTTTTATAATCCGTATATACTTTAATTTAGTACATGTTACTTTTAAGGTAATATTTAAATTTCTTAAAAATGTTAACGATAGCTAGGAACTTTTATTCGTAGATAGGGTAATTTAATTCTGCTTTATATAACTTATAGGAATAAAAGGCAATGGGATAAAACTTTTCTTAATCGTTTCAACATCTGACTACAGCTTTTAAAACATAATCTAAAGCATCGGTTTTTAACTTAACTAATCGTTTTAAGTCCTACATAATCAATATTGGCTTATTAGTAAGAGCGTTCTTAATTTATTAAAAGGCTGATTCCTTTTTTAAAATCTATCTAAATTATTTCTTTGGGGTAAGTTCCGTTAATAGCATGGCCATCCTGTTAAAGTTACGTATAAACGGTCAATAATAATTGGCGAATCTAAGAAATACTTATATCTTTTTGATATTAGTAAGCTATATCTAATGTTTAGCTGCTAATAACTTTTTAAGGCTTATACAAATTTGTTCTAGCATAATTATATGTTTTAGGAATTTAACTTTTTGTTTATAAAACTAGCTTGTTTCGGTATTAACTAGAAGTTTGGTTGGCGAGGTAGGAGATAATAAAAATATTTAGGTATTCTTTTAATATATGTCTTTAACTGCCAGAATGACACACGATAAGCCGTAACTCTATTTTTGATCTAGCTTTAGAATAAGTAAGAAATTCGTAGCTAATCAAATAATACTAAATTGACGTTTTATAGAGTATACTGCTGTTTTAAGTTAGCGCGAACGCTGCTACCACCTATTGTATGTCATTTTGGCAGTTGGAGAAATAGTTTATTATTCGTTAGAAGGTTGCTGGTACGTTAGTTAATTTTATAAGGGTAATTAAGTATTCGTATAAGCTATATTTCGTTCTGAAGGTTGTTTTTATTTATATTTTTCCTTAATCCGAATCATATTATAACTATTTCGAAAATCGATAGGTGTAAACTATTTTACTCCGTATAGACGGTTTTTTATTTCGGTAATCAGTAATAATAACGTCCTGTTTTTAATTGTGATATCGTTAAGTTGTTGATAATTTACTATAAATTAAAACTTTCTCTTTTTTTATAATAAAAAACATAAAGTATCCGGTTACTAATTTAAGATGTCGTATCCAATTTTTGCAAAGTTTATTTTCAGGGTAATCGCGGAATGTATATAATTCTATATAGTTCAAGTTATATGTCGGATAAAAAAGTTATATTTTTACCGTCTTTCAATACTATTTCATGGTCTTATTTGTTATATTCTAGTAGTTTGGTATCAAGTTCCTTATTAAATAACTTATTGTATTTGTAGTACTGTAAAAGTACCTTAACTATTTATTCCGGTAAATTTTCAGGTGGTCGTTTTAAATTGTTATTTATTTACTTAAATTCTATTTTAATATTAGCGATAATGCGTTGTAGTGTACGGTTATGCCCTTTTTTTAATATGTCGTATATTATTAGGTAATAAGATTTCTACCGTTTTCTTATGCCTGCATTCGTTAACTTTATTGATTGAAATATTAAAAGTTTTCGTTATTTTGCTTATTATTAGAAAATAAATCGTAATCAGTTTGTAAATCCTTTAGTTAATAGCCGGATTATACTATTCCAACTATAGTAATCCTAGGATTACGTTGCAATCCTTAATAAAAATAATATCGAAATGAATAATTTTTTTTTTCAGATAAAGGTTTTAAAAGAATTAATTTTATGTCAAACTTATCTACTGTCGTAACTAAATATCTAACCTTCGGCATTCTCGACTTTTGTCAAGATTTTCTTTATTTTTTCATAATAACTATAACTTATTTATTACTTTTAGAGAGCTATAATTATCTTTTTATATTTTGTAGTTTATAAATACGATATATCGCTTATTTTAGTTTTGTATTCATACTGTAGTTAGCTTTTCTCGTATTGTTTTCATTACGTTAAAGCTTTTTTATACATAGTTCGAGGTTTTAAGTTATTTTCGAATTATTAAAATATTTTTTAAATCGTTTATTTTCGTCTTAGATTTATTTTAACTGCTGTTCCTTTCGTCACAACGTTACTATCAAGTACTCTACTTAATTTTGAAATGCCTTTCTATTAATGTGTTTAGGTTTTGGGGTTTTCCAGATTTTCCAAAAAAAAATCGAATTTCTTTTTCGATAATTAACTATTTTCTAGATTTTTTGTAAAAGACAACTAAAGCTATAAGTTTATAATTATTTTCTACCAATGTCTTTTTACCGTTCTTTCGATCAGTTTTTTTTACGTTTAATAATCGCACTATTCGTAATAATATCAAAATTCTTCTATTGGGTAGTTCTTTCCTTTTGACCAGTTTCGTACTGCTGCCAGCTCGTCGATTTCTGTCAGCTAGCCACTGCACCAAAAGATCATTTGCGATAAGTTTATCTAAGTGTTAAGTGCAGGTTCTTATTATGCTACTTATTTGACAATTTCTTCTATCGTCGCTATTTCTCGCAGGTATCGGTAGTACTTCTAATCTTTAAGTTCTTTTCCGGTTCGGGTTTTAAAATTAAAACCTTATCGCTATATTCGTATAATCCGTCGCGTAATGTATTCTTTTTCATCCTTATATATCTCGCACTGCGGTCGCCGACAGTTAACAACGTAAAGTCTTCCGTACCGATCGGGCTTTTCTAAGTACAGGTCCTCGTTTCATTCTTGGTATTTCTTTAGCTATATATTAAGTACTGATTAGTTGTTTTTTTGTTAGCGTTTCTGCTATACGCGGGAAAATAACTTATCTTCGTTTAGCTTTTTTTATATCTTATATTCTTATAGCTACTAGGTAATAATAGTGTAACGAACCTGTTACACAACCACCTGGAAGTATAAGCAGTATCTGAAAGGGGTTCTTAATTTGCAGGTAACAATAGGGCGAAAAATGATTTAGTAGTCTGTTCGTTAAAAAGGTTTGCGGATTTTTCCTTTAATTAAAGAACGTTGCCTTTGATTAAAGATTTAGATTGATAGCTAAAGAACGAATTTATCTGGGTGCTATTTACATAAGAGAACCGTTCGTTATATATATCTTCCTATTTTTTGGTAAGTATGTTTCTGATCTATGTAATTTACCGTGATCTACCCTATTTGTCCTAGATTAACTAAATCATATTAGATTACTAAGGTTTTGGCCAGCTCCGTAGTTTACCCGGAGCTCGTCCGCGTTAGTTTTAAAGGAGCATTTTTATCTTGGAAAACCTTTAGTTCGTAATATTATTCCCCTTTTTTAAGAATTTTTGTTCTAAAGATAAAAAAGGTGAATATTTCTTTGTTCGAGACCGTCTTTTGTTTTTTTTTTTTTTAACTGGACTTATTATAATAAGTTAAACAAATAAGCAAAAAGGGAAACCTCGTCCTAACTAACGGGAATCCCGAAACAATCGAGCTAATTCGATTAAAAATTTTGGCGTTAAAGCATTTCCTTATTCGAATTGCGTTCGCCTTAGTAATTTTAATTGTTTTTATATAGTCGGCATTCCGAGTTGTAATAATTATACTCGTCGTTAACGTCCATTTTGTAACGTATTAACTATAAATTCCTTGTCGAAAATTGATAAAGAACGTAATCGGTTATAGCAAAAGCAGCGTAAAGTCGAAGATAGGTTTTTAGCGTATCAAGAAGTAATTAAGAAAGAATTGGATGAATTGCGCCAACGTTAAAAGGAAATACTTCGTCGGCAAAAAGAAAAATCGCAGGAATTTATTGGGCGATTAAAACGCTTACGCCTTTAACAAAACGTATTTAAAAAAAAAGTTATTACAATTTTGAAGGAAGAATATAAATTAAATTAACTGGAAAAATAAGAAAGATTAGAAAAGGAATAACGCCGTATAAAAACAAAGCAAGCTTAACTTGTTTTTAAAATAAACGTTATAGCAAAAGCGTTTATTTCTTTCGATTAAAACGCGTTAAGGCTGGATTTGGGTACTGGATTATTATTCCTTGCAACGTTAGCCGCGTTAAAGACGGTCGGTTAGGATTTTAGCGGTAAAACGTTTTAACCAGGTTTTTCGCGTTCGTTAAATGTTTAAGGGGTTCCCAAATATTTTTTTCGTATGGGTATTCCTTTTATTTAATTAAGTACTGGATCTTATTTTTAATTACCCTGGAGTCCAATATTCGTTTAACTTCGTACTTATCGTTATTTTTTTCGACTTCCAGACTAGTTTCTAGTAAGGCGTTTTTGGGTATTGGTTTAAGCAAAGAGATATAGAAAACAGGGTGTATTTTCATGGTTTTAGATAGTAACAGTCGGTAGTTAGTTTTGGAAATAACTTTATCGATTTTAAACGGATTAAGTTTCTTAAAATCGAGTTTGTTACTGGGTTTTTTTGTTTTAATTTGAAAAATATTCGAAGTCGCGTTTTGTTTTTAGCGTAACAAATAAACTTTGTTTCCTTTCGATAAAATTGGTCCCTTAACTTTTTTTTTTTTATAATACTGGGTTATCTTTTGTTAGAAAAATCGTAATTTATTTTGTAGGCGGACTTATATTGTCTGGATTTCCGTTATTACCGTTTTTGCTCGAAAAGCTTTCGCGGTTAATTTTGGAGCTTCGTTTAATAGCTGTTTTGGCCGTTAAGTTTCTGCTTGGTAACTATATATTGCTGTATAGGGAAAAATACCTATATCTTCGTTGATAAAGGTATTATAGGCTATTTAAACCAGTGCAAAAAGTCTAACCTAATTATCCTATTGGTAGTTAATATAACTTTTTAAGTATTACTTTAATATTTGATTTAAACGTTTTATTTGTTTATCTATTTATGGGTGGTATGCTGTAGAAAATTTGAGCTTGGCGCTTATTTACTTAAAAAAGCTGGTACTAAATTTTGATGTAAAAAGCTTATCTTTATTTAAGATAATTTTTTCTGGTATCCCATGTTTGTCGAGGTAGTATCGGATAAAGGCGTAAACCAGTTATTCTGCCGTTGCGTTTTTTTTAAAAGGTAGAAAGTACTTATATTTGGTAAGTCTGTTAACGATTATCCATATTCCATTATATTAAACTCTAGTAACAGGGTCTTTTAATAGGGGTAAACCGGTAATAAAATCCTAAGCAATAATATTCCAAGCTTTTTTTGGAATATTTATGGGCTGTAAAAGTTTATAGGGCTTATGTCGGGCTATTTTTGCCTTGTTGCAAATATTGCAATCCTTAATTACCTGCTTGACAATTCGTCGAAGTCCTGGAAAGTCGTATTTTTCCTGCAATCGTTTGGTAGTTTTGAAGATACCTTAATGTCCGTATAATAGATCTTCGTGGAACTTTTTGACGAATTGCTTTTGTTAGTTTCGAGGGATGTAAATTTTGCTATGGTACAACAGTTGGTTTTTAGGTTATCTATTTAATTATTGTATTTCTTTTTGCTTTTCTTTATTATAGGAATTTCGGAATTCTGTTAAAAGTTTTGGGGTAGGTTGTTTTAGTATTTTATATAACCGTAGAGTACCGTTCTTAGTTTATTGCAATATTTGCATTCGACATTTCGGAACCTTGGAATCGTAATTTCTTTTGCGACTTAAGATATTTGCTTAAATGTTTTTTTTCCCCTTAATATGGTGGATTTGGAAATTATATTTCGATAAGAAAATTATCTAAGTTTCGTAGCGTTTATTTAGTTTTTAAGTCGTTATGAACCGGGTAAGGTTTTTGTAATTTAAATAAATATTAAAAGGCTTTTTAGTTCTGCTGAAAAAAGGTTTTTATTCTTTAAAAGCGTTAATAATCGCTAGCAGCTTTTTGTCGTAGATTTTGTATCGGAGTTTTACGTTTCGAAAAGCTTTGGAATAATAGGTTATTAGGTATTATTTTCTATTATCTTTTTGTTGCTCCAGAATTGCGTTTAGGGCATAATTTAAGGCATTTGTCTTTAGGCGTTTCCTTTTATCGGCGTTGGGCATTTTCATTATTAACGTTTTGGTAATTTCGTTTTTAAATAGCTGAAAAGCTTTTTTGGTTTTTTTCGAAAGTTCGAATTCCTTTTTAATATATTTTTTAGTAGTAAGTTTCGTTAATGGTTTAATAATATTTCCATATCTTTTGATCATGTTGCGTACGTAATTCGTAAATCCTAAGATTTACCGGATATTGGTAACGGTTGCCTTATTAGGGATGGGCCAGTTTTTAATTGTTTCCAATTTGGAATCCTGGATCTGAATTTGACCGGGAGTAAAGGTAAATCTTAGATAATTTAGTTTCTACGTATGCTATATATTTTTGGTAGGGTTGATTCGGATATTTGCTTTATTTAAAGCTTTAAAAACCTGGAAAATATGCTTTTTATACTTTTTTAGCGTTTCGGAATAGATGAGGATGTCGTCGAGGTAGATAAAGACATATTTATTTAGAAATTTCCTGAATATGGTTATAATTAAGCGTTAGAAACTGGCAGGGGCGTTAATAAGTCCTAAAGGCATAATTTAGTATTCGTAATGCCCGTATATCGTTCGAAAGACAGTTTTCCATTTTTTTCTTTTTACCATTTTGATACGGTAATACCCGTTTCGAAGGTTTAAGGCGGTAAATTATTTAATTTTACTTGCGTTTTTTCTTAAGGTATTTATTAAGGTTAAGGGATAGCCGTTTTTGATAGTAATGTCGTTTAGCTATCGGTAATCGACTACGCGTCGATAAACCGGATCCTTATTCTGGTCGATTTTCTGCTTGCCGTTTTTGATTTTAGGTATTATAAGTATAGGGTAACCTGCGGAAGATTCGGATGGTTAAATATAACTTTTTTTTAGGTTTAACTGGATATTTTTCCATAAGGCCTTTACCTTTTCTGGATTTATGTAATAGATTTTATAAAGCTTGGGGTAATGTTTTTCTTTAATAGGTATACGATAATCCTATTATCTATATAAAGGCAATTCGTAATTTTCTTTATCCTTAAAAAGTTGTTCGAATCGTTGATATTCTGGGGGTATGGTACTGGCAGAATCTAATACTTTAGCTTTTCGGATAATATAACAAACTTCTTTAAACTTTTTTTTAATAAGGGTTAATTCGTAGTTCCAAAAGAGCTGGCGAGTTTTCTAGTTAATTAATGGATTGCTGGAATTAAGCTATGGCATTTCCAGGATAATATCATAACCTGAAATATCGGCGATATCCAACGTAAAATATTTTTGGTACCTTTAAATTTATATTAAAAATCTTTTAGTTTTTTTAAAAATTCGTCTGTTATCGTATTAGGAAAAAATTTCATCAACTGTCCGTAATTTGTAGGACTTTAACTTGTACTTTTAAGGAATATAATATTTTTCGGCTACGGCTGGCGAAATAAAGTTACCTTTTATTTTAAAGTTAATTATGGTTTTGAAAGTTTGGCTTTAGTACTAAATAGGAATTTCGATTTGGCTTCGTAATTTTTTTCTTGCTTTATATAATGTTTTGGTCCGCAAAGTTCCTCGATGCCTTAATTTCGAAGGCCTTTGCCGTTTTTTAATTTCGTAGTTCTGTTCGTTAGGAGACGTTTTTATTTGCGGGCTTTTTTAATTGCGTGTTTGGTATATTTGTCGTCTGCAAGTATATTACCTCCGTTGGCCAATCTGGCATTTTACCTTAGTGATTTTTACCTTTAACGTTTGGAGAAATTTTTAATTCGAAGTTAAAATTTCTGCAAGGCTTGCTTTTATATCCAGAAATTCATATATCAAGCATAGCATGGGGGTATAGCATAAGTAACCCTAAGTAATAGCTTTTCGGCTTTGATCCGAATCGGGGTGTAAATAACAAGATCGAAGGTATTCGGGTTATCGGGGGATTTCGATATATCTGTAGTCGTTATTAGGCTTTGTAAGGGTTTCTTCGTTTTAACCGGGCTAATAATCGTTATCTTTCTTTGTTCGAAAGTAAATTGGATAATCGTTATCGTTGTAGGCCGAAAAATGAAAAAGTCCGTACCTATTAACAAAGTCCTATTTAAGGGTTTCGGTTTTGAGGTATACTGCCCGTTTTGGGGGTACGCTGGATTTAGGGGTTTTCTGCCCGTAGTTATTAAATTCTGGGCGTATTTGGCCATATTCGTAGTGTATTTCGCACTTCTGCATATTTAAATGACATTCGCATCCTAGCCCTATGGCTACCCTGAAGGCTGGTTATCCGGGATGATACTTGCAGGCTTTGGCTATTTAATTCTGGCAAATCGGGTAACGCTCGTACTCTGGGTTGCCGTTTGGTTTATAGTGGGTCGTCGCGATGGTATATTCCTGTTGGAAAAAGGTGGAATTAATTTCCTTTTTTTTTCGCTTTCGCTGTTTGTTTTTTGTTCGGCCGTTCGGGCTTTTTTTTAAGGAATTTTTCTTTTCCTGGAGTTCCTTTTAATTGGAAAATAACATTCGTTTTTGTAATGGCCTTTTTTGTTACAGTTAAAGCATTTAACATTCGACTTATCCTTTTTAAGCTCCTTAAAAGTGGTATTCGTTTTCTTTTAGGTTTTATCCTTATTTTTGCTTTTTTGGAACTTGCTGTTGAAACTTCGATCGTCCCTTTTTTTATCGGATCTTTTTTTTTTCCAAGTACTTTTTAAAGGTACGTCGATCGGTAATAATGGCTTTGTTAATATAATCCTGGAAAGGGCTAGTTTTGGGTATTTTGTATATCTTATCCTTAACTTATAATTTTAGGCTGCTATAAAAGGAATAAAATAATGCATTTTCTGGAAGATTGGAAATTAATATAAGGCGATTAAATTTAGTTGCATATTTAGCTGCTGACTTGGTTTGCTGGAAAAGGTGTAATTGTTCGACCGTATATTGTTTTTTGTCGGAATTTTTAAATAAAGTTCGTATCTTTTCCTTAAAATGTTTATAGTTGCCGAAAACATAATTGATTAAGTCGGAAAATTGGTTAGGGTAATTTATAAGGTAATCGTTTATAATAAGTTCGGATTATAAGAAAACTTTTCTAACAAGTAGCTAAAAGATAATTATTACCTTTTAATAATTTTTCGTTAAAGAATTTTCATAAAACTTAAGGTAAAATCTGGCCTGGATTAAGAATTCTTCCATATTTGTGGTACCGTCGTAAGGTCTTGAGGGGGTTAGCTTATAACCTTTAACTTTTGGCATTTTATAATAAGCAAAAAATAAAATAATGTTTTTACGGAACTAATTTGCGCCAAATAAAGGTAATGTCGAAAATCTTTATTGTCGAACGAGTTTAGTATTTTCCCTTTTTACCGTTTGAAGTTCAGTTATTAAGGTACGCAACTTATCGTTAATCGTAAATTCTTTTTCCTTGCTTTTCGGGCTATCGGATTTTTTTCTTTCCTTTTCCGGTTCGTTTTTTTGGACCTTAATGGTTTCTTTAGGAGCCGAAAAAAATTATTGCAGAAAAAAAAAAGGTCCTCCTTAAAACCGAGTAATAAAGGGGGCCATGTTGTCGATTAAAGAAAGAACTTCTTTAATAAGGGGTAGGATATTTTAATCCAGATATTAATCGCTTGCTAGTAAAGGCGATCGGATATATCGTTTGTTTTTTGAACGCCATTTTGTAATATCGTCTTTATTGGATTTAGGAAAGCTTATGCCTAATTAAGCCTTGAACTATTCGTCGGCTATTAATTAAGGAGCTATTAAAATGTAACGAACCTGTTACATAACTACTTGGAAGTATAAGCAGTATCCGAAAAGGGTTTTTGATTTGTAGGTAATAATAAGGCGAAAAATGATTTAGTAGTTTGTTCGTTAAAAAGATTTGCGGACTTTTCCTTTAATTAAAAAATGTTGCCTTTAATTAAAAACTTAGATTAATAGCTAAAGAACGAATCTATCTGGGTGCTATTTACATAAGAAAACCGTTCGTTATATATATCCTCCTATCTTTTGGTAAGTGTACCTTTAATCTATGTAATCTACCGTAATCTACCCCACTTATCCTAAATCAACTAGATCACACTAGATCACCAAGGTCTTGGCCAGCTCCGTAGTTTACCCGGAGCTCGTCCGCGCTAGTCCTAGAGGAGCATTCTCATCTTGGAGAACCTCTGGTTCGTAACAAATAGGTCTATAGGCCTAGTTTTTCTAGCTCCTGCCTGGGATAACTTCTTCGTTTCTCGCATTTCCTGCCGCACTTCAAGTAAAAGATTGTCGTTATTTTTAACGCGGATTATGTTAATCGTCTTTTTGTCACCGTTTTTCTTTTTGTGCTGATTTTTAAGAACTAAAACCCAGTATATATATTTCTTTAAGCTTCTGCATTTTGGTATAATATATCCGGGCTTACTGCAATTATAGCAAATAACGAACCTTTTAATTTTTAACTAGATAGCCCCGAATTTGATAAACCCCGGAAAAGTATAATAAAAAAATTAATGTATTACGTTTTCCCCCTAATTAGCTTTAAAGTATCCTGCTTTTGGAACGTATTATTCTTTTTTCTCTCTACGTGGTTCGAACTGTCGATTATCAATCTTAATCGCGTTATTAACGTATTAATCGAACGTCGTAGGTCGTTCAAAGCGAATTAATTCGTCCTTAACATCGTTTTTCAACCTACGATAGAAAATATCCATTATAATATTATCGTCATTCCACTTAATTCGAAAAGTTACTTGCTTAAACAAAAAAACGTATTTTAACGCGAATCCTTTTTAGTTAAGCTATAGTAACTCCTAGGCCGACTTCCATTCTTTATCCGAGGTACCGTATATATCCTAAACCTTTTATTCAAAATTAACGTAAGCTTCGAACAGCTAGTTAACTAATTTATTTTTTGTTATCTTCGGCGTCTTCTAAATAATCTCTAAAAGTAAATTCAAACTACCTTAAGGCATCCCCTTTTAGGCTTCCGGCAAATATAATAATCTGTCAGCTTTGTTAATTAAGAAAAATCGGTAAAAATAAAAGTAAAGCTTGGCTTAAATAAGAAACGGCCGTACGTTACCAGTATCGTTATAGGGCTCGGAAGTCTTTATCTTATACTTTATGCCGCTATTCGCAAGTTAGTTCTAAAATTAAGCATTAACCTCCTTAGAAGCTTCCATTTTTATTTTTATAGCCTAAATAACTTCCGCGAACTAGGCGACAATAATTAACTAGAAAATCGATAATAGAACAGATATTACTTAAAGTTTGACCATACTATTAAACAAAAGCTTATAACGTATAACAGCTATAAGCTTAACCAATTATTAAACCTAAGTTATACGGTTTATATTAACAGTAATATCGTAAAAGTCTAAATAATAAAACGATAATCACGTCTAGTAATAACAGATGTAAATCTAGATAACCAATTATTATTACAAACTGATACTATCTAAACTATAAAGAATAACGAACGTATATATCCTAACTAAGATCTCTTTAAATCTGTTTATCCCCTCGGATCTATTTGTTATAATCTTCGTAAATCCGGAAATCCCCTCGGATTTATACTATACTGATCTATTTGGGTCCGTAAAACTATTCGGATCTATATTACGTGACTCAAATCTTATGTCAGAAACAATTCGCGCAACCTCCGACCGTCTGCCAATAAGCTAAGCTTGTTTGGTCATAATGGTAATACACTGTTTTTAAACGTAAAGAGGAAAAACGATAAAAAAGTTGCAAGCGGTATAGAATATATAAAAAGTATATCAACGTAAATTTTAAGATATAAAAAAATTCGAAACTTAGGTAATGTAACGAACCTGTCATACGACCACCTGGAGGTATGAGCAATATCCGAAAGGGGTTCTTGATTTGCAGGTAACAATAAGGCGAAAAATGATTTAGAAATCTGTTCGCTAAAGAGATTTGCGGACTTTTCCCTCAATCGAAGAACGATGCCTTTAATTAAAGACTTAGATTGATAGCTAAAAAACGAATCTATCTAGGTGCTATTTACATAGGAAAACCGTTCGTTATATATCTTCTTATCTTTTGGTAAATGTGCTTCTGATTTATGTAATTTACCGTAATTTACCCCATTCGTCCTAGATTAACTAGATTATATTAGATTACCAAGGTTTTGGCCAGTTCCGTAGTTTACCCGGAGCTCGTCCGCGCTAATCCTAAAGGAATATTTTTATCTTAAAGAACTTTTAGTTCGTAACATTATTCCCTTTCTCCAAAAATCTTTATCCCAAAGATAAAAAAAGGTAAATGTTCTTCTGTTCGAAACCGCCTTTTGCTGTTTCTTTTTAGCTAACTGGACTTATTATAATAGGTCGAACAAATAAGCAAAAAAGGAAACTTCGTCCTAACTAACAGAAATCCCGAGATAATCGAATTAATTCGATTAAAAGTTTTGGCGTTAAAGCATTTCCTTATTCGAATTGCGTTTGCCTTGGTAATTTTGATTGTTTTTATATAATCGGTATTCCGAATTGTAACAACTGTATTCGTCGTTAACGTCCATCTTGTAACGTATTAACTATAAATTCCTTATCGAAAATTAATAGAGAACGTAATCGGTTGTAGCAAAAGTAGCGTAAAATCGAAGATAAGTTTTTAACATATCAGGAAGTAATTAAGAAAGAATTAAATAAATTGCGTTAACGTTAAAAGGAAATATTTCGTCGGCAAAAAGAAAAATCGTAAGAGTTTATTAGGTAATTAAAACGTTTACGCCTTTAATAAAACGTATTAAAGAAAAAGGTTATTACGATTTTAAAGGAAGGATATAAATTAAATTAACTGGAAAAATAAAAAAGATTGGAAAAAGAATAACGCTGTATAAAAATAAAGCAAGCTTAATTTATTTTTAAGATAGACATTATAATAAAGACGTTTATTTTTTTCGATTGGAACGCTTTAAGGCTGGATTTAAATGCTAGGCCGTTATTCCCTGCAACGTTGGCCGCGTTAAAAACGGTCAGTTAAGATTCTGGCGGTAAAACGTTTTAATTAGGTCCTTCGCGTTCGTTAAGTGCTTAAGGGGTTTCCAAGTATTTTCTTCGTATAGGTATTCCTTTTATTTAATCAAATATTGGACCTTATCTTTAATTATCCTGGAATCCAGTATTTGTTCAACTTTATATTTATCGTTATCTTTTTCGACTTTTAAACTGGTTTTTAGCGGGGCGTTTTTAGGTGCTGGTTTAAGCAAAGAGATATGGAAAACAGGGTATATTTTTATGGTTTTGGGTAATAACAGTCGGTAGTTAATTTTAGAAATAACTTTATTGATTTTAAACGGACCAAATTTCTTAAAATCGAGCTTATTATTAAGTTTTTTTGTTTTAATTTGAAAAATATTCGAAATCGCGTTTTGTTTTTGGCGTAACAAATAAACTTTATCTTTTTTCGATAAAATTAGTTCCTTAATTTTTTTCTATTATAATATTAGGTTATCTTTTGTTAAAGGAATTATAATTTATTTTATAAGCGGACTTATATTATTTAAATTTCCGTTACTACCGTTTCTGCTTGAGGAATTTTTGCGGTTAATTTTGGAACTTCGTTTAGTGGTTATTCTGGCCGTTAAGTTTCTGCTTGGTAACCATATACCGTTATATAGGGAGAAATATTTATATTTTCGTTAATAAAAATTATATAAGTTACTTGGGTTAATGGAAGAAATTTAATTTAGTTATTTTGCTGGTAGTTAATGTAATTTTTTAAATATTGTTTTAACGTTTGATTTAAACGTTTTGTTTATTTATTTATTTATAAGTAGTATGCTGTCGAGAATTTAAGCTTGGCGTTTATTTATTTAAAAAAGCTGGTACCAAACTTTAATATAAAAAGTTTGTTTCTGTTTAAAATAATTCTTTTTGGTATTCCATATTTATCGAGGTAATATTGGATAAAGGCGTAAGCTAGTTGTTCTGCCGTTACGTTTCCTTTGAAAAGTAAAAAATACCCATACTTAATAAGTTTGTTAACGATTACCTATATTCTATTATATTAAACTTCAGTAACGGGATTTTTTAATAAGGGTAAACCGGTAATAAAATCCTAAATAATAATGTTTTAAGCCTTTTTTGGAATATCTGTAGGTTATAAAAGTTTATAAAGCTTATATCGGGCTGTTTTTGCCTTATTGCAAATATTATAATTTTTAATTACTTACTTAATAGTTCGTCGAAGTTCTGGAAAGTCATATTTTTCCTGCAATCGTTTAATGGTTTTAAAGATACCTTAATATCCGTATAACGGATTTTCGTAGAACTTTTTAACGAATTGCTTTTGTTAATTTCGAAGGATATAGATTTTGTTATAATATAATAGCTAGTTTTTAGGTTATTTATTTAACTATTACACCTTTTTTTACTTTTCCTTATTATAGGAATTTCGAAATTCCGTTAAAAGTTTTAAGGTAAGTTGCTTTAGTATTTTACATAACCGTAAGGTACCGTCCTTAATTTATTATAGCATTTATATTCGACGTTTCGGAACCTTGGAATCGTAATTTCCTTTGCGACTTAAAATATTTGCTTGGATGTTTTTTTTCCCCTTAATATGGTAAATTTGGAAATTATATTTCGATAAGAAAATTATCCAAGTTTCGTAACGTTTATTTAGTTTTTAAGTCGTCATAAACCGGGTAAAGTTCTTGTAATTTAAGTAAATATCGAAAAGTTTTTTGGTTCCGTTAAGGAAAGGTTCCCATTTTTTAAGAACGTTAATAATCGCTAATAGCTTTTTGTCGTAAATCTTGTATCGGAATTCTACATCTTGAAGGACTTTAAAATAATAGGTTATTAGGTACTACTTCTTATTATCTTTTTATTACTCCAAAATTGCGCTTAGGGCATAATTTAAAGCGTTTATCTTTAGGCGTTTTTTTCTGTCGGCGTTAGGCAATCTCATTATTAGCGCTTTGGTAATCTCGTCTTTAAGTAACTAAAAAGCTTTTTTAACTTCCTTTGGAAATTCGAATTCCTTTTTAATATATTCCTTAGTAATAAATTTCGTCAAAGGTTTAACAATATTTCTATATTCCTTAATCAGGTTACGTACGTAACCCGTAAATCCTAAGATCTGCCGGATATCGGTAACGGTTACCTTGTTAAGGATAGGCTAATTTTTAACTGTTTCCAATTTAAAGTCCTAAATTTAAATTTAACCGGAAGTAAAGATAAATCCTAGATAATTTAACTTTTACGTATGCTATACATTTTTAACGGGGTTAATTTAAATGTTTACTTTATCCAAAGCTTTAAAAACCTGGAAAATATGCTTTTTATATTCTTCTAACGTTTCGAAATAAATGAGGATGTCGTCGAGGTAAACAAAGACATATTTGTTTAGGAATTTCCTAAGTATGGTTATAATCAAACGTTGAAAACTAGTAAAGGCGTTAGTAAATCTTAAAGGTATAACTCGGTATTCGTAATGCCCGTATATTATTCGAAAGGCAATTTTTTATTTTTCTTTTTTTACTATTTTAATGCAGTAATACCCGTTTCGAAAATTTAAGGCGGTAAATTATTTAACTTTATTTGCGTTTTTTTTTAAGGTATTTATTAAGGTTAAAGGATAGCCGTTTTTAATAATAATATCGTTTAGCTGTCGGTAATCGACCACGCGTCGATAAACCGGATTTCCATCTTGGTCGATTTTCTGCTTGCCGTTTTTGATCTTAGGTATTATAAATATAGGGTATCTTACGGGAAATTCGGATAACTAAATATAATTTTTCTTTAGGTTTAACTAAATACTTTTTCATAAAGCTTTTATTTTTTTTAGATTTATATAATAGATTTTGTAAAATTTAAGATAATATCCTTTTTTAATAAATATGCGATAATCCCATTATCCGTATAAAAGTAGTTCGTAATTTTTTTTATTTTTGAAAAGTTGTTCGAAACGTTAATACTTTAAGTGTATAATATTGGCAAAATCTGATATCTTACCTTTTCGGATAATGTAACAAATTTTTTTGGACCTTTTTTTAACAAGAATTAATTCGTGGTCTTAAAAAAGCTGGCGAATTTTCCAGTTAATTAACGGATTGCTAAAGTTAAACTATAACATTTCCAAAATAACATTATAATTTGAAATGTCGGCGATATCCAGGGTAAAATGCTTTTAGCGCCCTTAGATCCATATTAAAAGCCTTTTAATTTCTTTAAAAACTCGTCCGCTATCGTATTAGGAAAAACTTCCGTTAACTATCCGTAATTTGTAAAACTTTAACTTATACCTCCAAAAAATATAATGTTTTTCGGCCACGACTGGCGAAATAAAATTACCTTCTGCTTTAAAGTTAATTATAGCTTTAAAAGTTTGGCTTTGGTATTAAATAAAAATTTCGATTTAATTTCGTAGTCTTTTTTTTACTTTACATAAGGTCTTAATTCGTAAAGCTCCTCGATGCCTTAATTTCGAAGGCCTTTGCCGTTTTTTAACTTCGTAATTCTATTCGCTAAAAGGCGTTTTCATTTACGGGTTTTCTTAACTGCGTATTTGGTACATTTGTCGTCCATGTAAGTATACCACCTTCGTTGGCTAATCTAGCATTTTACCTTAATGATTTTTACCTTTAACGTTTAAAAAAACTTTTGATTCAAAGTTAAGATTTTTGTAAGGCTTGCTCCTATATCCAGAAATTCATGCATTAAGCATAGCATAGGGGTATAGCATAAGCAACCTTAAGCAATAGCTCTTCGGCTTTGATCCGATTCGGGGTGCAAATAACAAAATCGAAGGTATCCGGGCTATCGGAAGATCTCGATACATCTGCAATCGTTATCAGGCTTTATAAGGGTTTTTTCGTTCCAACCGGGCTAATAATCGTTATCTTCCTTTGCTCGAAAGTAAATTAAATAACCGTTATCGTTGCAGGCCGAAAAATGAAGAAAACCGTACTTTTTAACAAGGTCCTATTTAAAGGTTTCGGTTTTGAAATATACCGCCTATTTTGGAGGTTTACTGGATTTAAAGGTTTTTTGCCCATGGTTATCTGGGCGCATTTGGCCATATTCGTAGTATATTTCGCATTTCTGCACATCCAAATAACATTCGTATCCTAGCCTTATAGCTACCTTAGAAGTTAGTTATCCGGGATAATACTTGCAGGCTCCGGCTATTTGATTTTAGCAAATCGGGTAACGCTCGTACTCTAGGTCGCCGCTTGGTTTATAGTAGGTTGTCGCAATGGTATATTCCTATTAGAAAAAGGTGGAATTAACTTCCTTTTTTTCTTCGTTTTTATTGTCTGTTTTTTATTCGGCCGTTCGGGCCTTCTTTTAAGGAATCCTTTTCTTCCTGAAGTTCCTTTTGGCTGGAAAACGATATTCGTTCTTATAATAACTTTTCTTGCTACAGTTAAAGTATTTAACATTCGATTTATCTTTTCTAGGTTCCCTTAAAGTGGTATTCGCTTCCTTTTAGGTTTTATCCTTATTTTTGCTTCTTTAAAACTTGCTACTAAAGCTTTAATCGTCCCTTTTTCTATCGGATTTTTTTTTTCTTTAAATACCTTTTAAAGATATGTCGATCGGCAATAATAATTTTGTTAATATAATCCTGGAAAAGGTTAATTTTAAGCACTTTATACATCTTATCCTTAACTTATAATTTCAGGCCGTTATAAAAAGGATAAAATAATACGCTTTTTAAAAAATTGGAAATTAATGCAAGGTAATTAAATTCAGTTATATATTCGGTTATTAACTTGGTTTATTAGAAAAGATGCAACTATTCGACCGCATATTATTTTCTATCGGAATTTCCAAACAAAGTTCGCATTTTTTCCTTAAAATGTTTATAATTGCCGAAGATATAATTAATTAAGTCGGAAAATTGGTTAAGGTAATTTATAAGGTAATCGTTCATAATCGGTTCGGATTATAAAAAAACTTTTCCAGTAAGTAGCTGAAAAATAACTATTACCTTTTAATAATTTTCCGTTAGAAAATTTTCATAAAACTTAAAGTAAAATCTGGCCTGAACTAAGAATCCTTTTATATCCGTGGTACCGTCGTAAGGTTTTAGGGGGGTTGGCTTATAGCTTTTAACTTTTGGCATTCCATGATAAGTAAGGGATAAAACAATATTTTCGCGGGATTAATTCGCGCCAAATAAAGGCAATATCGAAAACCTTTGCTATCGAACAAGTCTAGCATTTTCCCTTTTTATCGCCTAAAGTTTAATTATCAAAGTATGCAGCTTATCGTTAATTGTAAGTTCTTTTTCCTTACCTTTCGGGCTGTCGGATTCCTTTTTTTCTTTTTCCGGTTCGTTTTCTTAAACCTTAATAGTTTCCTTAAAAACCGGGAAAGATTATTGCAGAAAAAAAGAAAATCCTCCTTAAGACCGAATAATAAAGGGGGCCATATTATCGATTAAAAGAATTAAAAAAAGGACTTCTTTAATAAAGGGTAAAATATTTTATCCAGATATTAATTCCTTACTGGCTAATAATAACGATCGGATATATCGTTTATCTTCTAAACGCCATTTTATAATATCGTTTTTACTAAGTTCAAAAAAATTTATACCTAATTAAGCCTTAAACCATTCGTCGGCTATTAATTAAAAAGCTATCAAAATATAACGAACCTGTTATACGACTACCTAAAAGTATAAGCAGTATCCGAAAAAGGTTTTTAATTTGCAGGTAACAATAAGGCGAAAAATGATTTAAAAGTTTATTCGCTAAAAAGATTTGCGGATTTTTCCCTTAATCGAAAAACGATGCCTTTAATTAAAAACTTAGATTGATAGCTAAAAAACGAATCTATCTGGGTACTATTTACATAAGAAAACCGTTCGTTATATATCCTCCTATCTTTTGGTAAATGTGCCTCTAATCTATATGATCTACCGTAATCTACCCCACTCGTCCTAGATTAACTAAATCACACTAGATCACCAAGGTCTTGGCCAGCTCCGTAGTTTACCCGGAGCTCGTCCGCGCTAGTCCTAAAGGAGCATTCTCATCTTGGAGAACCTCTGGTTCGTAACAGGTAAGTTCTAAAAAGAATTGGCGTTATTAAGTTTTAACTAAAAATAATTTAATAAAAGCATTAATATTAATAACTTCGTAATAAAACTTACGTTAACGATTTTGAAATATTTTAAGACGCAAGTTGTACTTAAAATATATTAAAATTATTACTTTTGCTTGATTATTTTAAATTTTTGAATTTTTTTGCATATATATATATTTTTTTACTTACTAGGTATCCGTACGTCCTTGGCAAGACCTGATGGGTACCTATGAGGACCCATGGGTCTTCATGGGTCACCCACGGGTCCCGTTCCCTCACCCTAAGCAGGGCCATTGTGCTTGAATCCTCATGACGAGCTTGAAAAGCAGCCGCCTGCCTGACATAAAGCGGAGCACCGGTATCTGCAGCAGATGGCGTTTTTCACAAACCTCTTGTCTGGTCTCCTTCTCTAGGAGTTCAGGAACCACCTTCCTGGTGGACAACAAAGACACGATTGTTTCCGTCCAAGGCCGAGGCGGAGCTGGAGAGACTGTCGTAGATGGAGGAGCAAATTTCTTATTGTCACCACTCCGGTTGTTCTTCCTATTCATGAAGAAAGCTCTGGAGCCCGAAAACAAGTCAGGACGTCAACAGTGGAGGGCATCGTCAACCGAGAGCACTCCCGACGAAGAGGATCGTCAACTGAGAGCATCGTGAGCGGAGGGCGTTGTCAATGGAACGACTTTGTCACCGAAGGGCAGAGTAGACGAGGAAAGTATGTATCAAGGCATTCTTTAGCATTGTACAAGCGGTGTGGACACAGCAAGCAGCGAGAGATATTATTGATCTACGAAGCGGACACGGTCTCGGAAAATCGGACTGGATATTATCGATTTGAACGGGCAGTTGATATTCTAAACGCCCAGAGACCACTGGTTAAACGACGATATTAATACGGTGTCAAGGTGTCAAGCGATAGGTGTTACTCTACATATAGGGATGTCAGGTCTCCAGAGGTGTCATGGGCAACTCGCCCAACTACAATACACTCCTTTGTCCCTTAGACATCCAAGTTCCGTCTTAGCGTCTTGATGTTAGTGATAGCTTCTAATCATTTAGATAGCATAGTATCCCATTGTGGTAAAAAATTAATTGTCCTCTCTTCCCCGACTTCCATATACATCACTATCTAACGCCTAAGTAATAGACGCGTGTACCAGGCGATATACCGGATCACCTCCCAGCTGTATGCCAGCCAATAACCCACCACATCCCAAAGGAGTTCCCGAGCCATCCACCAACTGCAATCCCACCAGTGTTCCATCCGCATTCACATATCCCGGGCATATCGATAGTAAGGTTCGAGCACGCAGCTAATGGCGAAGGTCAAGGTAAAAGCAATGAGCGCGCCAAATGGTACAGCCGCCACCGACATAGGAATCTTGGCATTACCGGGGAGCACCTCTTCCGTAATTCGTGCGAACAGAAGGAATTCTGGTAGCGCCACCCCAGCGACAAAGAGCCAGGCAGCATCAACAACACTAGTGCGGACCGACCTGTTAGCAGACGACATGTTGGTCCTGTGAATTCTTGAGGATGACGGACAGACGGGAGGAGGCCACGCTAATGATCAATCGGGATGGCTTAGGACCAGAGAATTCTTGCCTGTGCCGGTATCGTCCTTCAACGAACTTCTTGGCGGATAGAGTGCCTCACGAAGTTGGGTGCGGGCGATCTGTATGCAGGGCGTTTAATTGTACAGACGTGCTAGGCGAGGGAATATGCGATATTTTTGGTCACTAATTCCTTAGGCCACTAGCAACATTTTCTATCAATGGCTATAGTTTGGTAGGAGGAAATTTCTGGAGACACGAAGGCTTGGCAGGAGCATAGACTTTATACTTCGCCAGAACCTTCTTCTGGTATTACTGAGACATAGAGTGCATGGCGTGACTCGCCGACGAAAAAGGTTAAATATAACACATGTTCTAGTGGTACTCACCAGGCGGCAGTATTACCAGGCCGTAACACAATTGCCTACCATGCGGGAAGTTCCCAGCAAGCGTAATAAATTCCTTGCCGCTCAAATTGATTGTGATAATACTACCGATGGTACATCTGTTCGTTACTTTTTTTAAGACGAAGAATTTCCGCCAGGTGGATGTGATCATATTTAATTGTCCGTTCCAGTTGTTTGAAAATTTGACACCCAGAAAAAGGTCCAACCCAAGGGCTGTGGTTACTTGTCACCTCACAAGATAACCTTACCGGTGTTTCTGATTCCATAGATACGATAAGACGATGGTCAGAATAGTCAATGCTAATGTAACTCCGGTGTAGATAGAGGCTTGAGTCCTCGCAAGCGCGGCCGTATCGCCGGATTTTGTTAAAGAGGCTTGCATGAAGCCAGTGCTAAAGAGGCCCTAGACGTAATGTTTAGCGCTTCAACGAACCTGTGAACTTCTCGAGTCCTTACAGTGATCAAGGAAAATGGCAAAGAGATCACGGTAGCCGTAGCGAACCATCTCATGATTCTTGAGTCCTCCTTCGTCGCTTTCGCCAAAGCCAGCATTGTGTCTTGGCTTGATCTTGTGGACTCGGCTACGGACGCCATAATTGTGGTGTTGGCACTCAAGATTGTGCTGTGCTTGGCGTAAACCAACATCGCCATCTGTGAGACTGAATTTTAGCGGACGAACCAAAGCCGCGGTAAGACGCAAAATAATAGCTTTACCAATTTAGAGACTTCTTTTGTGCGTTCTAGCATGTCCTCAGCCCATTTTTGGCTCATTCGAAAGTGGGAAGTGCATGAGGCAAGATGGTAACGGGCGGCGGCCTCGTATGACACCCTGACATCACACACTGAAGCATATATAACTGAAGAAGGAATGAATTTTCTGGTTGACCTCTAAGAGGTCCTAGCTAGAAGTAAAGGGTAGCGAACCCTCCTTAAGTACACGTAGAAACAGCTACAACTGAGAGAAAGTGATACCGGAAATACATGAACCGGTCTCAGCTGAGTGGCTGATGAAACTAATCCAAAACACAGTTGTTTGATCGTTTTCAGCTGGGTCTGACATACTCCCCCAGCTGTTAGGAACTAACAGCTAAAGCTCTTACGATTTTGAATATTGTTCAAAAGGAAATACCTTTAAATGTTATAACCTGATATTATACTATTAAACCATAAAAGCTTTGTTAGAAAACTAACTTAACAATCCGATATTTAAGGTAATTTAGGTTTCGGCGTAAAGGAAAGAAATAACAAAAGAAATAGGAATAATAACTCCTTCCTGCTATAGGGCAATAATACTGCTATAACGAATTTAAACTTCCTTTAACTTCGAAACAACGTTCTAAAAGTTCAGTAACCGAACGAATTCTTAATGCTTCTGCAGCCCAAGTAGCTTAATAAAACCATCCGCAACCATTACGTTAATAGGCGTTCATTCGATTTTAATCTTCTTCGTAACGAAGGCTTCGCGGAACCAATGGCTGTAAATATCGACGTGCTTCAGCTTCGTAACTAGACGTATAGCTTCTTTTGTAACTAGCCGTATCGTCTGCTTGTTATTTACCTGGATAATTAGCTTTTTATCTAGTTTTAGGCTTATAGCTTTAAAAAGCCTTTATATAAAGAAAGCTTCCTTTACGGTCTGAAAAAAGGCCAACAGCTTTGCCTCCGTGTTTAAGGTAATAACTGTATCCTGCTTATTCGTTTTCCAGACGATAAGGTTACCAAACAGTAATATCAAAAATCCCTGGAAGTTTTTGCGGTTAGGGTTATTTGCGAAGGATGCGTTATTCGAACAAAGTAATGATCGTACGTTAAGCTTTTCGTCTTTACTATACTATATAATAAGGTAACGGGTATGATATCTATGAAGCAGAGCCTTATCGACGGCGTCAAGGTATATAAAGCTTGGGTTCCTGCTATATCGTAATAGGTAGGAAATAGCTTCAGCGATATCTGGGCGAATAGTAACAGCTCTATATAACAGACTGCCGACCTTTTCAAAATACAACTTTTTCGACGCCGCAGGCGCTTCGCCTTCGTATTCCTTAAAATCCTTCCATTTAAGGATTTTAAAATAACGTTTTTCGAGCTTCGAAAGCTCGAAACGGAAATATAACTTTTTCCAATAGGTATCCTAAATTAGCTACAGCTTTTTAGCCTTACGGTCACGCATAATACGTATTCCAAGAAACCATTATAGCTTTCCAAGGTCGATAATATAAAAGCGCTGTATCAGTTTCATAAGGAATTCTTCCGCGCGTGTTATATCTCGAGTCCTATACATTACGGATATATCGTCAACGTAGAAAAATAACGTTAACCAGCCGTTAGTTATAACGCATGGATTATCCGGGACGAGTTTTAAACCTAGGTCCTTCAAACCTGCAGATAGATCTCGCTGCCACAAAAATAATAATTTTCTTAATCCGTATAAGGCCTTTAAAAGCCTTAAACAAAAGCCAGAACGTACGAACCTTTATGGGAAACGTACGTATATCAACTTATCGATACTGCTATGCAGGAACGCGTTAATAGCGTTTAGCTGACGAAGGTTTAGGTTAAATCGGGCTGCAACGGCTATCAGCATTCGAAAAAACCTTCCTGCTAGCGTAAATGCGTAAGCGTTAAGCTTTTTACGAAGTTAAAGGTCGTTACGGACAACAAGTTTAGCCTTAAACTTTTAAAGAAATCCATTTTTGTTAAATTTGTAGGTAAATACCTACATTAACGGAAGTATACCGTTAGGGCCGACGTCTTTAATCGCCTTTTGAAATGGAGTAACGGTAATTAACTGCTTTACTCGATATATCTAGTTTTACTTCCGTTACGCAATTGCTTTCCAGTCTTCTGCGTACCGGTACTTAATAACTTCCTGCCAATTCTTGGGCATTAAAGGAAGGTCTTTTCGATGAAGGCGTTCCGGTTTGATCGCCGTCGTAAAAATAGCGTTGAAGGCGGTTAGGTATGTGTTGCGTTTTTCGAGTGCCAGTCTATAGCTTGCACTAGCCGAAGGTAGCTTTTTTCTTTTTCCTTTTCGAGTCTTAGATTCGATAACCGCTAAAAGGTTTAAGAAATCCATTTCGGTACGACGTTGCCGTGACTGAGAGGAACTCGACGATATATTTTGAGCTCCCCCTGGCGGCGGCGAATGGAGTTATTAATGATCTGAATTTTCGAGGTCTGGAGTAGCTTCCGGTATGAGCAAACCCTGAAAGGGGTTTTCGCCTCCCAAATTACTTGATTTTTCTGGGGAACGATCGGGATTTTCGGAGTTATTGCTAGCAGCCAAATCGATGGATTCTTCGTCCGAATCAGCTTCCACCCCCCTAGCTTCCTAATCAGGATCAGGATTACCCGTAGCTACCATAATAATGTCGTATATGGGTTCTTCGTTTTCGATAAACGGACCCTGTACTGCCGTATCATGTACTGCTGTATCATCCACCCCCTTAGTAACGCCTGTATCCAAGGGGTCACTGCTGAATATAGCCCTTGGAGTCCCTAGGAAGGTTGTCGCTTTGGGTGGGATTAGGATGCTGTCGATCTGATCGTTTAGTTCTGCGATTTCGATCGACGACTTCTATGGCTGATCGCCACGATATTTCTTCGTCTCGTCGAAGGTGACGTTTCGGACGGTGATAACTCGTTGCTGCGAAGGAACCCATACCCGATATATGTTGCTAGCTACGTATCCAACGAAATAACCGATATACGCCCTAGGGTCCATTTTCTTCAGGCGTTCTGCTCCCCGACGGATTGCTTCTGTAAGTGCATAAGCCTTTGATCCGAAAAGGATAACGTTCGCAACGTTTGCCTTTAGGCCTTCTTCGGGAACGGGTATTTTATCCCTTTTAGCTATCCATTCGTTAAGGACCTGGATGGGTATCTTCCAGCCTAGGGCTTTAGTAGGTGTACGGTTGGCGATATATGTAGCTGCTTTAACAGCTTTAGGCTATAAGTTAAAAGGAAGGTTACTGTTAATCATTAGATAACGTGCCTTCGTAATAATTACGCCCCCGGCGCGTTCTTGAACGCCTGCGGGCTTTTTGGTGTATGGAGGTGAAGGCTTATGCGTAATCCCTGTATCTAGAAGCCATCGTCGAAGCTTTTTTCCAAAGGAAATCTCTCCGTCTGATACGATCGTTTTAACCTTGATATGGTGTTGTCTTTCGAGGAAAACAACTGCGTTTATCAAAGCGGTAAGCGCATGCTTCTTCCGTTTTATGGTATAGCTGATCCTAGCTCCGATAACAGGGCAGGTAATGATCAACGCTTTCGTTCGCCCGTCAAAGGCGCTGCTGAATTCGAAGAGATCAGCGCATATCGTGACAAAGGGTTTGCGTTCCCTAGTTTGGGGTTTTCGCGAGACCTTCTTTCGAGCCTTCGCAACAGCATAGTCCTGACAATCGATCTTCGACGGCAGCTAAATCTTCGCTCCGGTAACTACCTGCACCACCTTCTCTAGGGCCCTAGGGCCTAGATGGGCAAATCTTCGGTGCCATAACGTGGCGTCTCCCTTTAGGGGCTTCAGAGGACCCCGGGAGTCGTTCCCGTAAAGCTTCTTTAGCTTCGACGGAAGGAACTTTTCGATCAAGGGCTCCGTAACGACGTCTTCGTCTTCGCTTTCGAGGATAACTTCCTCCTCGAGATCGCTCTCGTCCTCCGGGACTGCTACTTCGGGCTTTTCAGGCTCTTCGGGCTCTTCGGGCTTTTCGGCCACTGCAAAGGCTGCTGAAGTAACAACGTCGTCGGCGTCGTTCTTAACTGTCACCTTAACATGGTGTATAACGGGCTGGCGCTCGATCCATCTAATCTTTGCCATCTGCGTTCTCGACGTTTTCGAAGCTTTGTGATATATAACGTCGGTCTCGTGGTTCCAATAAATCCCAACCTTCTGAAACAGCCTGTATAAGGCTAAGTTGGTATGCATCTCAGGGACATAAAGGCAATCCTTCAAAAGGAAAGCGCTAGTCCTGCCGTCTGGAATAATAAAGGTAATCTTTTTCGTGCCCTTACCCAGAATATCTAGGTACTTCCCTCCAGCTAAAAGTTTTCCACCTACTATGGGAAGGTATAAATCGATGAATTTAACCTTCCGGTTGCCAACATGGAAATCTAAATATATATCCAGTAACGTAAACCTTTTCAGGCTGTATCCGGTAATAACGCTATTAACCTAAGGATTTGTAAGTAAAGGAAATCCTGTAACGAAAACTGTAAAAGCTAATTAAGGTATTTATTATTGTTAAATTTGCTGCTAAGGAATTTGTTCTTTCGTTTCTTTCCTAGCGCGCTTAACAGCTGCTTTCAGAGCGCCGGTACCGTTCGCAATTCCTTCGTCCATTTTCTTCCTAACCTTAAGGTCTTCGGTTTACCCATTAGCTTTAATCTTCGGGCATATATAAGGGCATTCTTTAAAGAAATGGATCTCTTTGCAGATATACGTCCGCGGGGTTTGATAACTATTCCGGTTACCGTTCTGGTTGCTATTCCGGTTACTGTTGCTTGGAGCGTTCTAAAAGGGTCCCGTCTGATTCGGGGTCTTTCCGTTAAAGGTGACACCGAACGCTCCTCGTAACAGCTGTTCGGAGGTGACACCCTAAGCCTTCCGCAACCTTATATGGCTCCGGAAACGTTCTACGAGCTTCTGTACCGACGGCAGCTCAGTGGCGTCCTTGCCGTCGAACATGGCTTCCTTAACAACAGCAGTTTGGGTGACAGAGAAGTCGGATAAAAAGGTGTTTACAGCCTTAAGGAAATCGAGGTAGCCGTAAAACCTTGTAACAGCTGGAATTTGAAGCTTTTCGGCTTCGGTATACGCTTTCTAATATTTAAAGAGCCAGGTATCCATCTGGACCTTATTGGTTTTTAACGTTTCCTTGTAGCGAACGTCGACTTCGTAAATCCTAGCGTTATTATTAGGCTTAAACTTATTCTTTAAGGTTATAAGCCTGTTTTAAAGGGTAGTTTTTTTCCAATATACCTAATAATAATTAAGGTAAACGGATTGGTTAAGGAACGTACTGATTTCGGCGAGCGCCTTCTCCTAAACTAGGAAAAGGGTTTGCTTTCGGTTATGTATTTTCATTGCTTTCTGGAATTTCGCGTTTGCCTTTAATTCGAGATCTAGCTTGCTAAAAGCTTTTGAATCGAATTTCTTGAAGTCGGGGAAAATAAGTCTCTTTAACAACGGTGGGAACTTGTCCGTGTTGGGGTTGATGTACTCCTACAGGAAGCCCGCCTTGGAGCTAACGTAGAATTCGAAAGTGTTATACTTTTTAGGGGTCCCTTTCTTAAGAAGGAACGCCCTAAGGCGCCCTAACGAAATCTTATCAAGGTTTGTTAACGGAAAAGGAACCATGGCTTCAGTAGTGATGCAACTAAGGGCTAAGAGACAGAAATAGTAGTGTTTAAGCAGGGAATATCCTTAGTAAAGGGCGGCAGTAGGTCACAGAGCTACTGCGGGAGTAACGGCAAGGTTCCGAGTTGCCTCAAAGCGACGTATCCAACAAATGTATTTAAAGCACAGATAAAAAGAAGTGCGGACCGGGCTCATAACTATGAGACCCTGACATCACACACTGAAGCATATATAACTAAAAAAAGGAATGAATTTTCTGGTTGACCTCTAAGAGGTCCTAGCTAGAAGTAGAGGGTAGCGAACCCTCCTTAAGTACACGTAGAAACAGCTACAACTGAGAGAAAGTGATACCGGAAATACATGAACCGGTCTCAGCTGAGTGGCTGATGAAACTAATCCAAAACACAGTTGTTTGATCGTTTTCAGCTGGGTCTGACACCTCGTTGGAGCTGGATTCAGCAACGGCGAGCAACTCAAGCCCGGACAAAATCTCCACATTACATCTCAATTCAGAGATTGCATTGTGCAGCAGTTCGGAATGATATTGTAGGTCTTGAATTGAAGAAGTTTTGAGAATGACGCCGTACTTCTCGTCCGTGAGCCTAGTTTTTCGGCTCTGTGAGGAGATGATTAGCAAACTTCGAGGTCCGAGTTGAGGATAGATAGCTTGCGAACATTCTCTCGAATCATTGCTTCTAGATACTCCAAATAGGATTTCCAGCCGGGCAGCGAGGCTCTCAGGAGATATACGTGGGGCAGTAATACTTCCCGAAACCGGGATCCGCAAGTAGACAGCGTTTTGGGTAGATTTAATGCTGCGTTGGTCGGTTGGATAATAAGCCAGATAGAGGAGGACGAGCAGCGCCTGTGGTACACGCCCATCTTGCGTTCAGACCAGGGGTGATTACTCCTGCCAGTCTTGGCGACATATCGTAGAGCATAGTTGAACCCTTATGGGCAAAAGTAGAGTCAGTGCCCGCGTCAAGGCCCGTTTGAGCTCCCGAATCTCTGAACTTACCAGCTTCAGGATCCTTTCTTCCATCAATGGTACTTACCGTAGAAGCAGAGCTAGTTGCACAATAGCAGTTATACCCTCCGGAGAAGTTAGAGCGGTAACCATTCTCCGGATGTCCAAATCCGTCGAATAAGTCAAACAGACCTGGGTCTGCTTCAATTGCAATAACTATCTTTCGAACCGCTTCTACGGAAATGTTGAAGGGCGCCCAGCTATGATCTTGGAACAAGTATCTATTGTTCCAGTAAGATCAGAAATCAGAGCCTGCACCCTATATCAGCCAACTAGGCACGGGCAACTAACGACGTACATGAATGTGTCGCCTTTTTTAGACAGGTGATTCTATGCATATATAGTAAGCACGTGAAATGATCTATCGAATATTCTACAAGCCCTGTTCACATACTTTCAGAATAGCCTCAAGCTGAGAGTCATCCACCACCACATCTGTTACTACAGTTCCGGGAGCCTGCTCCTCCCAGGGCGCCACTGTTTCTATTCGAACTTCGGTTTTGGTGGGATTGAGAAGATGACGCTGAGATTTCTGTAGTCTTCGTAGCCAAGCCTCAACGTTGGCTTGAGCCGAGGCCAGTGGGAACGCGTAAAGACCATCGCACACCTTGCTGCTCATGTCTCTAGTCCGTTTGAAAATGAGTTAGGAGGGGCGAAAGTAAAATCATGCAAAAAAGGAGGACGAGCCTCGAAAAAGCGATGGTTGTTTGAGCAGGGATACCCTTTGCCTCTTGTCTGGAGGGCGGCTGTGGGGAACAGGCTTGGCGGGCCCCGCGTCCCTAGACTGCCCTTCATACTGAGTAAGAGCCCGAATAAAAACATCCTGTCAGTATTCCTTAGGGCCACACCAACGCTAATCTCTATACTAATTGGCTGCCAGCTTCCTATTAACTTTACGGATACATGGTGGCGCCGCTCTCACATCCTTAGCGTTACCGTCTGAATGCTTTTTGCCGTTTGACTGCTCCGAATGACGCAGCGGTGTCAGGACGTGATAGCTGCCGACGGGTGGCACAGGAAGAGCTAACGGACTGATCGTTATATTAGCAAAAGTAGTTATATTTTATAAAATGTTTTGTATTTGAATGAGAAACGCTAGGACCTGAGTAGGTTAGATAAGTCGGGAGTACCTGATCAAGAGGTTTAGCTTAACCCTACGACGTAGTACCCCGAGTGCAGAATCCCCAGCAGGCAAGGCAGGAAACTAAAATACACACATCGACCATAATGGAAAGTTAGACTCAAGCCACCATAACTTAGACTTGTAAATTCACATCAACGACCCCGAACGACGCCCATCTTCCCTCGAATTACTCTCCTAGGCCATGTCGCCTTTGGGAAGGAGCGCAGAGCAGCCCAAGCGGGGTACGTATATGTAGCATAGCAAACCCCTGTACGCAAACTACGCCAGCCCACAGCCCTTCTTATGACTCTCACAGCAGTCTGCATATCCCATTGAAGCATACCCAACATGATGAACAGACGGATACAGGTCAATAGGCGTCTGCCTCTGCCGCCATCCTTTCGAGTATTTCCTTGTCGTAGTAGACACTCTGTATCTCGCTCTGCGGCATGATTCAGACCTATGTCCTGACGAACTGCAGTCCTATGCACAGCCCCTTCAGCTCTACTTACTGGAGTCATGTCGCGAGGAACAGTCACTACATAGGACTCATGGGTCGTCTTCAAACGGACGCAAAGTCAGATTAGATGAGAATACCGGCAATATGCATGATAAGACGTACCATCTTGATACCACAAGGTTTACCCTTGAAGTCAGGATGAGTCCGCCAAAAATTCCCTAGTTTCACTTTGTCGATATAACGTACTGGTAACACCTGATCGTGCATACTTCAGAAAGGAGTGTCTGTGACAAATGAGCTGCAATAAATCAGCGTAATTCTTATCCAGTGTTTGTGATGGCCTGCCATGCCACTTTTTTATGGCCTTAATTGATCAGCAAACTCTTCAAGACCAGACTGATCACCTGATGGTCCGGTTGCCTGATTGCCTGATTGCCTGGCTGCCTGGCTGCCTGAGTGGCTTGCATCTGTCTACCCCTCGCTATCACTTCATCGGGTTGGGTAGCCCGCGCCCGAAGCGCACCACCGTATGTTGTGGTAGCCTCGAATGCTAATATTGCCGGTTGAAAGCTGCGTCACCCAGGCACCTCGCGCAAATATCACATTGGAAGGCCGACTGATGCGTCTGAGAAGCCAGAATGCCGACAAAGAGGTTAACGCGGGCATTCAGGCGGCCTGGTGCCGAACTATCCCCTCCCGCGACGGAGGGTGCCAGCTTGATCGACCTGCTCACTGCCTTGCAACATTACGATGTGTCTTTTCTGCCGGTAGTATATCAGGAGGGCCGCGAGATTATCGGACAAGGACTGTCTGGGAGGATTTACCAGGCGGCGGCGGATGTTAGAACGGTTCTAGCCTTCAAACAAGGCGTGCCGTCCAAACGAGAACGTGATGACGAACACGGCCAAGACTGGTACTCGCTCGTCACCGAGATTGCCGTTCTCCAGCATCCACAGATTCGTGGAAATCACCATGTTGCCAATCTTCTCGGCGTCACCTTTTCCATCGAGTCCGGGCCTGGCCTTACAAGGACTGCCTGGCCACTTCTTGTCTCCCGCAAGATGACATTGGGGGATCTTGGTAGCTTGTTGACTGGCGAGCAACAAGGACTTCTCACCTCAACTGTGCGATCCAAGCTGTTTACGGAAGTAGTGGAAGCTGTGTATGTGCTTCATGCCAGTGGTATGTGTAATGGTACCCGTCAAGTACATAATTGGGGCCGATAGTGACACAAGGCAAAGGCGTAGCGCATGGCGATATCAAGCCGAACAATTTCCTGGTTGATAAGCAGGAAGATGAACTAAATTGCTTGATAATCGACTTTGGATCCTGTGTGATACGGGGTCAGAGACGTCTTCCCACATCAAATGCTCCCTGGAACGCACCGGAATTACGACCAGGGTCCCAAGATCTCGAATTTCACCAGCTATCGGACATGGATTTGTTCTCGTTAGGGCTGGTTTGTGCTCACATAATTCTGCCCTTGAGAGATTTGCAAAATGCTGGGCTCTGTTTCCTCAGATCGCGGTATCAGCCACACAATGAGTGGGCAGAAGCCATGCAGAAGCTGGAACAAGCGAAGCAAGCAGACACTGCGAATGGAACGCTGGGGGCGCGTTTGATAACGATAATCTCCGAAGCTGATATTACGGCTGATCTCAAGCGGCTGCTGGTGTCCATCGTCCGTGGCACTATTGTTGCGCCAAGTGGAAATAGAGCAATGCCCTGGCATGACGTTTTCGAACTTGCCGGCGACCACGACTCAGATCGGTAGTTTCCCCTTTTTCCATAAAAGGGGGGAAGACAGAACCCCCTCTGCGCCCCTCATAGTGATACTCCCTTTCTGGCAGTTACGAAAGCTGACATCTAGTTTTGGGGTTCTCCTGGGCAGATTCAAACCAGAGCACTACGAATCCATCAACCCGCCTCCTCTGTCGTACAGTGGCAGCGTTCAAGATCACGAAAAACACATCGCGTTCAATGTGAGCCATGCCTCCTACCCCATTGCAGGAGAGACCTTAGTTATATAGGAGTCGAAGGATTAATGTTTGGACAGTTGAGTGCCTCGATCGGAGAGCTAGATGATACGGACTACGTAGTCCGCCAATATATCCTGAGTGACTTACAATCTAAAGCTGATACCTGCGCATGTATGGAGTGCCGAAAGGACTATGCTCTGCAAGTGGCTGTTTGCTACGAAATAGGGTTCGGGTGCATTGCGGACAAAGCCGCGAAGCTCCAATGGCTGGAAAAGAGCAACCGATCGCAAGCCGATGTCGACGAAATCGTTGGACAATCCAGAAGCGATTACCAGGGGATCAACCAAGTATCCTCTCGAGTTTTGGAAGAACTGAGTATCGGAGTCCTTCAAACGGCAGACCGCCCACTCGAGTACCAAGCGTCAGGGAGACTAAAAGAAGCGGAAGCATCTCTGAAGAACGAGATCGAGGCACGGAGCCACATTTTCGGCATCCACCACATCTGCCTCGCTAGACATGAACGCGAGCTAGCGCAAGTCCTGCGGCTCCAGAACAGGGACGAAGAAGCGGCAGGACTCCAGCAGCGAGCTGCAGAGATTCTCAGCAATCAGTACGGCGACAAGTCTCCATCCTCCATCATGGCCAGGTTGAACCTAGCTGCGATCTGGGCCGACCAGGGCCTGCTTCAGAGAGCCAAAGACGTCCAAGCAAAAGATATACCGCTTCTCAGCAAAATTGTGGGCGATGCGCATCCTGACGTGCTGGCTGCGATGTGTCAACAGGCGCGCACGAGAGCAGCAAGTGGGGATTACAGAGAGGCCGAGAGGATCTTCCACGATGTTATATCCCAGCAAACGAAGGTCCTGGGTTCGGAGCACCCGTTAACTGTCAAGTCGAGGCTGAGCCTTGTCTCTGCGCTGAGAGCTCAGGGCCATCTCACTGCAGCCTTGGAGCAGATGGAAATCATAGAACGAGAGGTGATGGCGGTGATTGAGGGCGACTGGCTGAGGACGGCTGACTTCCGGATGTGTCAAGCACAATTGTACACGGACATGGGCTTCCTTGATAAAGCAATGAAGAATGCACAGGCTGCATGCAACGCCGTTGAGCGCTTGAGGGTCGGCGATCAGAACGACCTCGGCGCCCGGGAACGCTGGGTGCGGGCCGGCGTGCATCATGCCCGTCACGAGTGGGAGGAAGAAGAACGCCTCCTGCGCCAAATCACCGCCATCTTGGGAAACGAAAGCATTGAAAGCAAAAACGCCAAGTCACAGCTAGCTTGGAACTTACTCTGGCAGGGACGGGATGCAGATGCCGTCTCGGTGGCGGAAGAGACTATCAAATCGTTAGGTCCTTCGCCGCTGGAGGTGGCTCCATATACTTACTTGAGTTGTACAAAAGCCCTTGCCGAGAGTATGCTTCGAAGCCAGAGGGATTTGGCCGAGGAAAGGCTTACGCAGCTGTTGCAACTCTGCATCGAAACCTACGGCGACGACCACCCAGTTACCGTCGATTCTGTCCAATCGCTTGCCGAGTTTCTGAACCATCAGCGGCAATACGACAAGACCCAAGACCTGCTGGAACCGGTTCTCTCGCGCCTCCGTCATCGGCCGGGGCGGTCGGCAATCCAGATCGCCGGGCGACTAGCCCAAGCCTATCGCGAGCGAGGTTTCAGTGATAGGGCAGTGCAGCTATGCAAAGAAGCACTACAGTGGGCTGTCGAGGCTGGTGGGGAGAATCATGCCGATGCGGTGGCACTGCGTCACCTCCTTGCCACTTGTTTTCTCCAGATGCTTCGTCTATCCGACGCCGAAGAACTCCTTGACCTGGTTGCCAGTCAATGCAGCGACACAGAGTTGGCCATCGAAGTAAAACTAAGCTTATACAGGCTCAGGCAACTTCAAGGGCGGGAAAAAGAGGCCTTGGAGCAGACTCAAGAAGCCAAGAGTCTGGATAATTGCAGATCCATGCCTGGAGACGCCCTGAGCTTGCGCGTCGACGGATGGGTTCTCCGAGCTCGAATGAAGGTCGAAGGCTTGGATGCCAATCTCGAACGCGACATCTTGGAAAACATTCGAGCGAGGGGTGAGATTCTTAGCGCTCGTCACCCCAGCAGGATATCAATGATATGTGATCTGGCGTACGAATATGGCAATCTCGGACGCCTCCATGATGCGGAACGGCTCTTCAACGAGATTGAACAGCTTGGCGGCCTGGACGAGAACACTCAGCCTTCAGAATGTGCCACTCTACTTGCGAAACTGGCTGATGTGTCGTACCGTCGAGGCGAACTCGAGAAAGCAGCAGGCCTCGAGCGCCGAGCACTAGCTATCCGAGAACGCATTTATTCCGCCGAGGACAACTCGGTGCTTGTCACCAAGTCGAACCTCGCATCAACCCTTACCGCTATGCGTGTATATCCCGAAGCAGAGACCTACCTTCGGGATGTGCTCACAGCCCGTGAAAGAAGCGAAAGGGCCGATATGCGATTCATACCCCGTGTCGTCAAGGCTAAGGCAGATCTCGCGGGCGTGCTTTACTTTCAAAACAAGTTCGATGAGTCTGTTGCGTTGTACTCGGATGCTCTACAACTGACGCGCAGCGTCGGTGGTTCCCCTGAAACGATTTCAAACCTCGAAAGCAGTCTTCAGGCTGTCAGATCGGCTCAGACAGTCAAAGGTCAATTCAGAGCTTAGACCGAGCTATGGTAAGGGACTCTTCTCATAATTGCAAGAGTTGCTCAAAAAGTCGAGGTACAAAACCCGGCGGCAACTCCCAGACCAAAGGTAGAAATAGCATCGATAGTCAAATTTCTAGGCAAAACAGCCCGCCAATGATTGAACCACCTTCAGCTTGAAGAATTCCCGCGCGGCTGCAAAATCTTCAGAGTTCTGTCCCATGGAGCTCATCAAACCTTCAGTATCTAAGCATGCTTGAACAGCGTTGCGATAACGAGCGCCCATCTTCTCTCCCAGTTGAGGCACGTAAGATTTTAGAAGCTTCAAGCGGAACTCTTCGCTGCCTACGATATCCTTGTGCCTGTCTCGAAGCTGGGAAATCGGTTCCCATGAACCCAACTCTAAGAGCACGATTCCCAGCCCATAGTAGTCGAAAACACTTCTGAAGGGGGTTCCTGTGCGATATTTGGGGTGCCTATAGTGCTCAAAATCCTGCTTCGGACCAAGGGTGAAGCTCGATGCCTCCGGCCTGCTGTCGTTAAATCCAGAAAGCACAGCTGATACGACATGCTGACTGATGGACCCCTTGTCGGGCGCAAAGATAAGGACGTGATGTGACGAAAGGCTCTTGTGCAGCCATCCCACCTCATGAACTGCCAGCAGGCAGGCAGCAAGATCCTTTGCCAGCTGGAATACATCTCCAAGATCTGGTCCAGGAGCGTCATCCACTGCCATCACCCGCAGTGCGTTGTTGAGGGAAAACAGCTGAGTCTGTCTCGATGGACCGTTAAGACTGTAGATGAAACCAAATCGAAAGAGACGTCTTTCGTGGAAGTACCCCAGACAGTTCAGGATCCGCTGATCCATGATGCCCTGTCGCGGGGTGACTTCTGGATCCAAGAGGTTTGTGAGATTGTCCATAACAGAGAACAACTCTTCAGCCCCATCCTTCCAGCTGATATCGTACTCCTTCCATTCAATCAACACTCTTTCTTTGGCGTAATATCCCATAATTTTAGAGTCATCGCGTATCATGTCCAGGGAGTCTGTGTTTGCAGAGGCATCGTCAACCTCGACTGCACCTGAATCTAAGTATCGACTGCCTTTTCCGAGTTGGATTGACTTAGAAATCAGTTGTGACATGTGCTTCATAGCAGCACTGATTCCAACCGAACGGTACCTTTTTGGTTTAGATGAGAAGCGAATGGCTTGGAGAATATTGATATCTTCAATGCCGCAGACAGCCTGAGACCACAGTTCCTCAAAATCCTTAACAATATCCCGGGAAAGGGTATTGCAAAGTGAATCGATCTCGGCTAGGAGCGCCCTAGGTAGCTCAACGACTGCATCTGACATAGCACCAACCCCGTTAAAACAGGTTTCCGGGCCTTGTAAGTGATTTACCAGACTCTCCAGCTTTTTAAAAACGGTGGACGCACAGTCGAGCTTAATCGCAGGATGCAATGAGGTGAATGCTGCTCGGAAAGCAAGTACTCTCTTGTGCTCCAACAGGATGCAGACATGCTGATTGGACGTGGGGATACCGTCGCTGCCAGAGAATGCCTCCTGGAGCAAACCATCGACAGCGATGAACATTGAATCAATGGCCAGGAGCTGCAGCTTCGGCGTGATTTCTGATATTTTAGGTCTCTTGAATGGGTTTGGATTCAACATGTCGCGAACAACGGCAACAAGCTGTGCCACTTGAGGATCCGCAGGCCTGAAGATGAGCTCATCGAGCCACTGCGAGACAGCCGGGCGGATTTTGCCACCCAGATGAAAAGCATGATCCGTAACTGGGTGTTCGCCTCGATGAGTAGCCATGCGCTTCTCCCGAAATTCTCTCACGTCCTTACGCTCGATGAACGTGGCAATTTCAGCAAGGATACACCCGAATGCCCAAACGTCCAGTTGCCGGCCAACAGAGCCGCTTACCCATTGCTCGTAGTTGAAATGTTCGGGGCCCAGATAGTCGTCCTGGCCACCGCGAAGAATTGTGCGGGAGCTTTGGTCGTCAGGCTTTAGCTTCGACAGGCCAAAATCGGCGATAACAAACTTTCCGTCGCACACCAGGATATTTGCAGGTCGCAAGTCATGGTGATACCCGATCCTGCTGAATTCCAGTCCGTCATCCTCGAAATTGAAGTTATGGATGCGGCCTAAAGCATCGGCCAACCCATACACGTTGGCATAGATTGCGTGGCGGTGGATAGATGACTGAGGATTTTGAGATAAGACATAGCTGAGATCGGAGGAAGCGGCCGGGAACAGGAGATTACAAACGCCGTTTTGGCTATATGAGCCTAGGAATTCAATGATGTGAGGGTGCTTGAGAGAATTGAGCAGAGAGAGGATACTGCGTTCTCCAATACCCTGCAGTCCTTCCTTTAACTCTTTCCGAGCGACGAAGACGTCCCGTATCCGTTGTTAGCTACGGAGTGAAATGCCAGGATGTCATAGGATTCATAGTTACCTCCCCTGGCTTCTGAGAGACCAGTGCTTGGCATCTTGGGTATACCTGCACCTTCCATACAGTGCCAAATCCACCACATCCGCTCCTGATATGAGATAGGAAGGGAAGTATCGCCTTTGGATTGATATCTCGGTGGATGCCGTCGAGGGTCAAGGTTACAGGATGAAATCTCCACTGGCGTTCTACGAAGTGGGTGCGAACCAGGTCCGGAAGATAATACAAGTCATCTGTGCTGAAGGTGAGTCTCTGGTCTGTATCCCTCCTGAAGAGAAATTTCAAAATATGCTGGTGGTTGCCATCCGCCAGGAGAATGGCAAAGATTGTGAGGCTCGTCTCCCAAATCAGCGAAGCGTAGCGGCGGAGGTCGCGCTCGTTATCTTGATCACGTAAAATGGGAATCGCAGAGATGCCGGCGCGGATGTCGTCTATTGTCAGTACCTCCCTAAGCTCGCCGGCGCAGATGAACTCCTTTGAGTCTTCACCGAACCGAGCACACCGTCTTAACGACATGAGCCGGCGGCGTGTTTCCTCTAGGGGGTGGTCTTTCTCCATCCTGTCGGCTGGTATAAATACCGAGTGGCTTGATAGCGGTGCGGCAAGAGAACATCTCGTCGGTCCTCGAAGTCAGGAGTAAGGAAAATGCAACATAACCTGCGGTTCAAAAGCGGTGGTGCAGTAAGGCTGCCTGAAGACGGAAGCCTAACCACGTGGAGATTAGAAAATGTTGTGCAACTCGAGCACGGTACAGTTAGTTAAAATGAACGCCACCACTGCTGACTTGTCGCGTAGATATTCGCTGAATCGTGCATCCGGTCCGTGGAGTAAAGGCCTCATTCATCATTTGAAGCATCTACGAACTATCCTAATCGTCAAATTAATTCGGCTATGTCGGACTAGAAAGCTATCCCAAGAACTGGAATCGATGGGAACTACTGAGCAGACTGCTTTAATTAGACCTTGATCGGCCGAACGGTGGGTTGCGACATTCCTTGCAACTCGCTTGTTGGTTAACCCCAGATAGGAGCCAAGAGATTTCAGAGGTAGAAACGCACTAATGGGGAATGACGTGAATATGTGAGGCTTGAGACAATAAATTCTGCGTTGCCTTTGAGTCAAAAAGCATTCAGCCGGGCCTCATCCAACGGCGTATCGGGGCGGGGATTAGCTCTCAAAATCAAGGAGTCCTAGACGTCGTACGGGGGCTGTTGAGATACATGATACATTGACCTAAATGTGACACTCTGGCCTCTGTTTGGAGTTTCTTTGAGCTCCACAGTTGCATAACTCCGGCTTGAGGATATATGGTGTTTTACTTGATTGGGCAAGTTTGGCTTGCCACATAAGACATCCCAGTGTAAAGCATTGCCAACGTCTCGAACTCAACGCCCCTGGCACGTTTAAAGAAAAGGGGGGATGGGGGAGTTAATATCGGTCCAGGCAGAGGGATGGCACCCTGGGATTCACAACCCACCAGTCCGCCAAGGGGACCTCAATCCCGTGGTGCAATGGTGCTGCTTCACGCAATCGGCGATCATTGCGCAATGTTTTGCTAACGGAGGTTTTGTGTCTCCTTCTGAGATCTCTTTGGACGGTTGACGGACGTAGATGGTCCAACTGCCATGTCTGGGACTGACCAGGAATATCTCTCTCGATGTAGCAGCAACACTTCTAGGAGCCGAGGAGAGTCGGATTTGGGGGCTGAACAAAGTGGGATCTATTGAGCTCTTGCCATTTCTGCTCCAAGGCATTTTTCTCTCGTATAGACAACTCGTTAACCAACTTGAACGCCTTGCTATACATGCATACAGGCTCGTCCGGTCCTTAAGAGACGTCCAAATCCCCTGAGGCGTCACTGGGTATCATCCGGCGGCATTTCCCAATCCCTCACAGTTCGGTTTCTCAGCTTGCGTTTCCCGAGGCTCACTCCTCCCCCGCCCACGAAGTTCATCACCCATTCCCAGACACGCTTGGTCTTCTTCAGTTGGGGATGGCCCGGTCTCCTTGACGAGAGCTGTTTCGTGCTATAAAGCCCGCTGACGTCATCCATATCCAGCCTTCTACGGTAGAGGAGATCAATTTTGGTTAATCCCTTCCTCAGGCTATGGCCATGTACTTTATTCATGAATGCTCCGAGGGCCACGTTCCGCAGTAATACGATGTCTTGTTTTCGAAGACATCTCAGTGTGCTTTCTGCAGGTCCGCTGTCCTGCGCATTTGGTTCCGAATCTGATGTGAGCCAGAACGTGATGGTAAACCCTGACTTGGTCTCGTCCCCAACCAAGAGCTCAACTAGCGACTTTGTAGAGCCCCATCTTGTCTTCACAGTCCGGGGTTCTGCGATAGAAATAACCCCTACAATGAGATTTACCGTCATTGTTTGCGGCGATATGGACTGAAGGTAGGCGGCACTAGGTATATCATCCAAGTCGCTTAGATGAGCAGTGTCAGGCGCATGTAGGTGATGACCCGGGGCGAACGACGACGCTCCTACAGAGCCGTCGCGGCTGACACCGTCCGTGGTGTTGAACGACGAAACTGTTGTACTAAAGCTGCCAGACGGCAGCTGAGATGACGGTATGTCATCATGAATGGCCAAGGAGTGATCATAGAATTGGTTCAATATGCTTTGGCTTGCAGGATCTGTAGCCGGCATCTCAGTACTAGCCGTCGTCGAGAGTGACGCTGTCTCGAAGAACTCCGGGTCGCTATAACGTGCATATTCCAATTCATGGACTTGCGACAGCCCAGTTTCCAGTCGGGACTTGTGGAGAGGGATTGATCTCCAGACGGCATTATCAGAACTAGATCCAGGGTCTGTTCCGATCGGGGCTGTTGGCCCTGACTCCGGCTGGGTTGCAAAAGCAACAAACGCACTTAGGAAGGTGTCCAATAGCAGCCCCTCCTCCCAGTCAAGGGTGCGATGCTCGGGCGCGCCAGCCAAGATCATGATCTTCTTCGCCATAGTGACCAGTCCAGCAGATGCGATATTCCCATCGTGGTTCGTGGAAGAATGTGAGAAGAGCCAAATACCGTCGATGCCGGGAGGTGCAGGAACTAATTACATGTAAAACAGCAGAAGTAGCTTTTACCAGAGCGGTGAGGTTGTAGTCGTTCAATAAATTACTGGATGCAAGTTGAAGGGAGCACTTGATGTCGATCGTAGTTACATGAATTGCCGGCGTTAGTCAGGTTCTTGAAGGGTCCACGGCGGAGTGGATTGCTTTAGTACTTGTACAACCCCCGCAACCGCCCCACTGTTGTAACCATATTGTTTACTCAGCCACAAAAGCCAATCGCAAGCCACTCTCGAGTTTGTTTACTTCCTGAAATCGACAACTTTGCGACCGACATCCACATGATTGATTATCGAATGCTCCTCACATTCCCCCCCTGCAACGAAAATTATTTACTAACACGGATTCTGATCGTATAACACAGAGCTGCTGTAAGAACACCTGGAAGCCGAGACACTTGTATAACCCCTCTAGGCGACTATGTCCCAGGAAACGGGACTCTGGAGTGTCCGCAGGCCTCGAGAGGTATGAGAAGAAATGCGCCAGCGCCAATACCCGAACATCGCGACAGAAGAATAAGCTTGCTGACCCGTCTACTCTGCTCTGCAGACCCTTGGAGGCATTAGCCTCAACTCTGCCATACCGCAGCCCGGCTCTACCATGAAGAGATCCCACTCGACCAGCGGTAACAGCGGCTCCGCATTCCCCAGCAGCCATGTGCGATCCGTGTCGGGATCTAGGCAATCCCTGGCGCTCGGTCGCCCGAGCCAGCCCATGTTCTCGCGGTCCTCCTCGGGCGGTAACCTCGCAGAACTCGGTGCGGCTTCGGTGAAGCGGTCCTCTTTCCAAAACCCGCCTTCAGCGCTGAAGGGCTATGCGTCCGGCGGCATGCAATCGCGGAACTCTGAAACAGATCGTAGGAGCAGTGCCTACCGCGCGGCCAGGCCGTCGACGGCAGGGCCCATGAGCCACCAGAGCTTCTTCCAGCAGGCGCCGCAAGCAGCAGGTGTTCCGCGAGACCCCCGGCCGCTGAAGGATCGATCATGGCAAGCCCGCATCGGTCAGGAGTTGCTGGATTACCTGGCACAGAACAATTTCGAGATGGAGATGAAGCATAACCTATCGCCGAATATCATAAAATCGCCAACACAGAAGGATTTCAACTACATGTTCCAATGGCTTTATCACCGAATCGATCCGAGCTACCGCTTCCTAAAGAACATCGACCAAGAAGTGCCTCCAATTTTAAAACAGCTACGGTATCCTTACGAGAAGAGCATTACAAAGTCTCAGATTTCGGCTGTGGGTGGTCAGAACTGGAGCACCTTCTTGGGACTGTTGCACTGGATGATGCAACTGGCGCAGATGCTCGAAGGCTATGCCTGCCATCGCTACGACGATGCTTGCATGGATGCTGGAATCGATGTCAGCGCGGATCATATCATCTTCGACTTCCTGGGCGCAGCATACCGGGACTGGTTGAACATGGACGCCGACGCTAATGACGAAGACGCCGAGAAGGTTGTTGCGCCGCACATACAGAGCATGGCAGAGGCTTTTGAGCGAAACAACTCAAAATACTTGTCAGAGCTTCAGATGTTAGAGGCGGAAAACGCTCGACTACAGAAGGAAATCGAGGACCTCGAAGAGTCGACCCCAGATCCCCGTATCCTGGACAACCACTTCAAAATCATGGAAGAGGACAAAGTCAAGTTCGAGGAGTACAACGCGCTCGCCATGCAGAGGTCCGAGAAGTACGAGAACCGCATTCAGGTACTACAGGAGGAACTGGACAAGCTGCAAGAGGAGCTGAAGGAGGCAGATGACGAGCGACGCGGACTGCAGAAGCAAGTCGACGACCAGGGAATTAGCATGCAGGATATCGACCGCATGACTTCGGAGCGCGAAAGGCTGCAGAAAGGCATTGAGGCTGCCACGCAACGCCTCGAGGAGGGCAAGAAGAGAGTCGCCGAAAAGGAGCTGGATGCGAGCCGCAAGCTTGACGAGCTTGAACGACTAGTCGATAAATACAACACGCTGGCCTACCAAATCGGCCTGATCCCATCCTCAGCAGTCAACGCCAAGGGTGTGGAATACGAACTGGCCGTCACCGTCAACGAGTCGAACTTCACAGGCTCCATCATGAAAGGGTCGTATTCGAACGTAACGGAGAGCGAACGCCTGCTGGCGGATCCGGTGACGGGTTACCAGCCGGCGCACATACTCAATCTGGACCTACGAGGGAAGATTAAGAACAACTTCGTAGCACTCCGGAAGGAAATCTCGGAGCGACGGACGGAAGCGATGGAGGCCATGATGAAGGATCATGACCTGCTTGACGGCATTAAGGAGGCCATCGAGGACAAGAGGAACGAGGTCGAGGCCCTTGAGCACAGGGTCAGGGCGGCGGAGGAGGAGTACGAGAAGACCAAGGAGGTGAGTACACATCATATCGTAACCTGATGAAGTCCTGCAGCACAATGCTAATGACTACTAGGTCACTATTACGCAGAAGTTGGCTTCCGACGCCCAGATCGAGAAGATGGAGAAGGAGCTGGCCAAGATGCGAGCCCAGCTCACAGAATCCGTACAGCTTATGGAGCAGAGAGAAATGAACACCAACATCGAGTGAGTTTATTATCGTCTCTCTATGTGCGCCACACACCAGGCTAATGACGTCCCAGATATGAACAACTAACTCTGCGGGCCAATGCTCTGCGAGAGGAGCTGCACACCGAGATCGAGAAGATGCTTAACGACACCATCAAGTTCAAGGTGCACATCCAGAAGAATCTCGAGGACTACGAGGGCTTCGTGGCGGACGAGCTCGAGAAGGAGCTCGGCAGCGAAGAGATGAGGGACGATACCCGAGGTTTCGAAATGTGAACGATACTACGAAAATGTTTTCGGGTTCTCATGAAATGGGTGTGTGTGATGCGGAGTTCAGGCGGGACGACTGGAAATTATGATATTGATGACGAGCGGGACTCTAGGTTGGGACGGAGAACTTTCTGCGGGGATACCTGGCTGCTTTTTCTTGGCTTTGTTTATGAGGATGGATGATGACCCTGTTGTATATGGACACCTGTGTTTGGTACTATAATATCATACGTGCATTCTTCCCCGTTAGAACTCACCCCTTTTTCACGATAGGAACTCGAGCTTGAAACTGGTTCGAACTCCAGAAAGCATGTGATTGCGGTCTCCACAGCGGATGCGCCCTGGAATGGAGGGGCAGAAGCACCAGGGTAGCTCGACTCGCAATTGTAACCTCACCAAGCCCCCGAACCTCCGTGGAGCAACATCCGTTAATAGCTACGTTAACCAAGTATTTCCGTTGATCACGTCCGGGCTCGCAAGATTCGTAGCATAACACCTACACCCAGCTGCATTCACACGCCCTCTACGTACCAAACCGCTTGCTACCCGAGATGCAGAACCCCGCCTCGACATCAGCCTCGAGCCTAACGGCAGCAACCCCGACAACGTCAGCATCACCCCCGGGCTTCCCGCCGGCCTCCTCCTCCTCGACAACCCCAAACGCCGCCGCCGCGGGAAGAACGACGACGACGACGGCGGCAGCGGCGGCGGCGCCCTTCGAGTTCCCGCGCGAATACCACTTCCCGCCCTTCTTCACGCGGCAGCCGAACGCGACGACGCGGCACAGCCAACTGGAAAAGTGGTCGGCGCTGATCCTGTCGTACGCGCGGCACCGCCGCCTATACCGGATACGCCTACCGTCGCCGTCGTCGTCGTCGTCGTCGGCGGCGGCGGGCCCCCCCTCCTCGTCGTCGTCGACGGCGGATACGGAGGAGCTGTTCCACAACCGGCGGCTCGGCCGGCGTCTGGGCGCGGCCGACGCGCGCGAGGTGCTCGAGCACATGCGGCGCGACGGC
>QJNY01000293.1:45777-102273 GCA_004155945.1 Monosporascus sp. mg162
GGGGGGGTCGGGCGGGGCCGAGCCGGTGGCGCACGGGCACGGGCACGGCGGGGACTCGGCCGACGGCGACGGCGCCCTGTGGTGGTGGGTCTACTGGAAGACGCCCGACGAGTGGGCCGCCGAGGTCGAGGCCTGGGTCGAGGACACGGCGCAGAGGGGCGTCGTGTTCACGCTGTACGAGCTCACCGAGGGCGAGGATACGAGGGGTGCTTGTGAGTTCTTCTGCGAATCCGCCGCCTACCCCCTTCTATTTCCCCTGCTCTAGATGTGTCGATTGGAAGAGGCTTATTAATCGTATCCCCCGGCAGCGTTTCATGGACTCGACCCCGAATTGCTGCAGAAGGCTTTGCAGGTCCTGGTCAAGCGCGGGAAGGCACAGATATTCGGACAGGAAGACCAGCGGGGCATCAAGTTCTTCTGAGGCAGTCTAACTCTGTGGCCTGGAGGTGCATGAACGAACTTCAACACATTGTGGATATTCTTCTACAAGCTACCTACGCCACAGCATGCAAAGCGAAACATACTCCCAGCCCAGTCGCAAAGCAAAAGAGCCGGGTACTCCTCACCGCTAAACACCTAACACCATTGCCAGGCATATCCGAACGCAGCGCGAGAGACCGTCTCGCGGGGTATTTGTGACGCTTAGTTGAAGAAATTCGACACTAAGTACTTCTTGTCGAAGCTGAGCTCCTGTCTCATCACCACGTCCAGTAGCCAGTCCGGAGCGACCACGCGCGGCTCCATGTTGCCCTTCTCCGCCATGTCATTGAACTTCTTCCACAGCTTCTTCTCCTCTGCATTTGTTGTGCTCAACAGGTACACAGGATCCCGGCCACCATCGTCCTCTTCTGGACTTGTGGGCTTGATCGTCGTGCCACTTCTTGCTGCATACACCATGAATATGGCACCATTGGCCTCAGCGATCGCTTTGTAGCTATCTGTACCATTTTTGATACTCGCAGTGCAGTATATGGGGAGACCCCACAGGAGCTTGCCGTTGTTCTTGCGGGCTTTCTCAACCGAGGCCTGGAGGTTGAGGCCGAACCTCTTCTCGCTCTCTCTATCTTTGAGGAGATAGTCTTTGGGGTCCGGGACTTTTTTCATGTCAAGGCATTCCTCTATCCAAGCCGAGGAAACGATTGTGGCGCCTTTGGACAGATTTCGAAGGAATTTAACCGTCCGCACTAGCTGTGGAGCGACAAGGTAATCGCATGGTTGGCCATCGGCCACAACTTGGATACCGAGTTCACGCAGTTTTTTCTAGCCAAGACGTTAGAAATGTCAGAAGAGATAGGTTCAGCTGTCTTACCCGATCGGCATCTTCCTTGTGCTTATCGTTGACCCATCGCTTGAATCCGGTCAGGACGACCCGCATCTCTACCTCTTTAAGTGAGGGTTTAGTCTTCTTTGTCGGCCTTTTCTCCGTGTTCGTCTGCTCATCCTCCTCTGTCCCTGCATTGCCTGTGCTCGAATGACTGCGGCGGTTGAGATGCTCCCTCTCGATAAGATCTGCAGCCCGCTTGCCTCCCCAGTGGCCATTATTGATTCCTCGCTTCTTCTCTTTCTCGTACAAGGCAATATCCGGCGCAAGATCTGAAAGTCTGTGAAGAGCTTTATCCTTCGCACTGCGGCTTGAAGAGGTGATTGAAGTATCAGGTGTCTCGTTCTCCTTCCCTCCGCGGACATGGCGTGTACGAGCGGGGGTAGATACTTCGGTCGCGCGTCGCTTCGCTGGTGCCGGCACACCGAAGACCTCGGTCGTTTTCTCGGCATAATCTGCGTCGGAATCCTTCATAACATCAAACTCTTTTCGGGCTTGCCGGCCAATGACGACGCCCTCGGCTGGCCCTTCCGAGAATGAATTCTCGTTGGCCAATTCCAATACCTTACGCTTCCGCTTAGACGACGCAGTAGGTTTCTCCGGGCCGTCGGGGTAGTAGATAGCGGCGACTCTTGTCTCGTCCAGGAATGTTTGGCCGATCACCTCACCAAGGTTCGTTCGGGGAGGGAAATGTGTGTATTTGGGCACAGTGAGGCTCTGCATCTCGCACTTCGCGTAGCTCTCCTCGATCCACAGGTGGTTAACCATTTCAATGTTCCAGTCACGGGCTGCTTCACACTTCTCGCTGTTGTCTCTGGCGGTGATGAGGTGCGTGTTGTCAGCCTTCATGGTCTTGGTAAAAGTTGCCCCTGCAGCAGTGATAAGGTTCTCCAGATAGATGCGAGCTTCGCCTCCATAATTTGATACCGTGATCCTCTTGTCCTTGAATCCGGGAATACCGTCCCTAGGGATAGGGTAATGCAGGAGACGCCGGAGGGGAGAAGTCCATTCGTTGTGCGTTATGAGATGGTACAACCAGGAGAGGTTCCCCACCGTTCTACCGTTATGCGAAGCACGAATGTACTGTGGACCGTCTCGATATTGACAGATGAACCAGTCACATTCGTCTACATCGTCGGTCATCTCGCCGCCGCCGCCGGTGATCAACTCTTCGAGGATCTTGAGAAGCCGATTTCTAATCGCAAGATCCGTAGACAACATAATTTTCTTGCCGGCGAAGACAGTCAGAACGGGGCGTGCCCCTGGCGAGGAGTCAGTGGGAATGGGCATATAGTCTGGTCGTGCAGAAGTCGCACCCTGGAGATGTTGGCTCGAAGGCACTTTGACAGGGTCTTCGAGATCCGGTTTCAGTATCTCAGCATTGGGCAGAAGATAAGGTTTCTCGTCAATCCTCTTGCCAAGCTTGAAGCAGTCATCAAACCTTGGGAAATGTCAAAGGGAGCTATCTCTTGATTTCGAGTAGGAAAGATGCTTACCAGTGAGGGAGGACAATCTTGCATTTCAACTTCTTCTCTATAGCCACCTTACACTTCGGATGATCGAGCGAGAGAGCGCATATGTGCGTGGTAGTCCTGGTAACATTGTCGGAATCCATACCGCCCATGGCCATCACCGCGCCAACTATTGCATTCTTGTCGTTGCTAGGGATATCCGCGCAGGATACCGCGACGTCGGAGAAGATCATGCGAGGGTCTGGGGTGAAGTGGCGTATCTGTGCCTGCTTCCCTCTAGCTAAAGACATGGTGATCCAGTTGGACTTAACCACCGGCAACATCATCGCCGCGGCGTCATTATACTTGGGAAAGTCGATCGTGTTGGATATGATATGAGTGACTTGATCGAGAGGTATAGTCCCATCCCGCTTGGGTTCGACGACTTGACCACCGTACTTGACGGCGGTCTGGGTGAGCTACAGTTTGATGACCAAGGTTAGCATCATCAAAATTCAAAGAATACGAAAAGGAAGGAGAGAAAATCTACCTCTTTGGCAGCGGCTTCACTCAAATCCCTACTCAGAACAAAAGTGAATACGCAAAGGCTGAAGACAGCCGAGCTTTCCGAATCCGCCATCTCGAAGTTGGTATGTTGTTCTGCGGAGAGAAACACGACTAGATTCGATACATCTAGAGAACAGAATGGTTTGAGGGCTTCGAAGAGAAGTATAATGGTGGAGACAAAAGCCAAGTATCCTTGCAAATCGTCCGGGAACTGGGCATGGCCTCAATTGCAAAAGAAAGGTGAAATGGTTCACGAATTAGTTAACCAAGGATTGTTTTCTAGAAACGATTTACGCGTTCCCCGGTTGCAATTAACGCGAACAAAACGCGTCTCATGTGACATCAGCTCAATAATACTTATACTCGTTTAATGCATATCTCACCCGAATGAAAAATATCGGGATAATCGAGTCGCTTTCAGAAGAACTGGGAGTCAAAAGAGCAAGTCTTCGTAGTCTGACCAAATTACTTCATCATTCCCAACAGTTTTCGTCTAACTAGGCTACGCTAGGTAATTCATGACGACGGGTGCATATGTACGCTGGGACAGGGGCTAGGCGGAATCACTTTTAAACTGGCAGCATGCAAAGGAAGGTTTTGACGAATACAACCAAGTATTGGACTATACATCACTACTCACAACTCTTATGTTCCTTTTCTGTCATCCCACCTTGACGTTACCCAGTCACACTGCCTTCATGTCGCTACTGTATATGCATTTGAAAGCCTGACTCGGCGCTGCTGCCTACCCGCGGTATACGCCATCAACCCTTCAGATAGTCCTTCAACCTAATTACATGTAGTCTGTCTATTCCTCCCCGCTACATATGTGCCACTGTGCGGACTTTATCAAAACTATGGGTCCCCTATAGAAGGTATGCAGGCTCAACCGGAGAACGCTGGTATGATACCAGAAAGCGTAGCAACTCGCTCTGATATGCAGCTGAGACGATAGATATTCTCATCCTGCTCATTAACTCAGGTAATCACTTGAGAGTTTCCAAGGACACGACTTTCTAGAGATATACGCATGCTTGCTACTCTAATATTAAACTTGCAGGAGTAGATCTTCAAAACAGTGAAGGGGCCCAGCTAACCTCGACACGATGCTTTCCACCATTATTATGCAAGGCAAGCAACTACCTGTTGCCACTCGCCTCAACCACATCTAGCGAGGTCTGCGCGATGTAGTCTACCACGACCCGCGTCTCTCAGGGACCTTTCGGGAGAAGCAGCAGGTCTGCGGTGCCTTTCGGTGTATGATAGTCGAGCCTGTATCTCGCTTCTCCCCTCAACCCCCAACTGGCGGATAGCCTGCCCAGTTTGGTTGAGAACCTGAAAACTCGTCAAGTCCCCGAACTGGAGTGCAAGTCGCCAGGTCGAACCGGCGGGCTCCACGAGACCAGCCGAGGACGTGTCCCATCAGAGCCGTGCCGGATCCAGTCGCCCAGCTTTGCTCGTGCGAGGTGTAACTGAAATCCCCATTGTAGCCGTAGTCCCATCGGTAGCCGAAGGTGCCGTTGACGATGTAGCCCTCGATCGTGGTGCGCTGGGTGTCATTCTCGTTGTTCGGATACCAGCCCCAGCTCGAGCGGATCAAGCCTAGCGTCAGTCGCGCGCGTCCCGCCACGAGGTGCGCTTGCATCTCAAAGGACGAGATGAATGGCGAATCTCGCCGGGAAGCTCGGGTGAGGCGGTGCCGATCGGCGTCCAGTTCTGCGTCAGGGAGGAGATGTCCTGAGCCCGGCTTGAGGATGGGCCAATGATCTCGAACAGCACCGCTAGGGAGTTGCCGTTTTGTGTGTAGATGCCAGCACGCGGAGTAGGCGACAGGTTGCTCCTGAACGCGCCCGCTGGCCCGTCCCAGTACAATTTATTCGTAGTCCTCTTCACTTTTGCTGCGGTTCGAAGCCACCCGGAATCGCCGAACGCACTACTTCCAACCCAGTCGGCGAGAGCCGCCACCCGTGACCAAGGGGTGGAAGAAGAGAGCCTGTGATGAAGTCTGAAATCCATTGACATCCGACTGGCCTCAGTCGTTTGCGACGTCTCGCGGGAAATAAATGAGATCGTGGCTGGGTCGGCCAGCTAGGGAAGTATTTCTGCCCTCGAGATGACTCGCCTAGTTCTCCTGGATAAAGGTGACATCACCGGAATAAAGCACGTAGCAGTGCGAGCCGATCATCGTCCACCTATTGGGACGCATCAGGGACCAGTGTGCACAAATGAGGTGTGCATAGAGCGTCTTACATGTGATACGTGACGCTCCCATGTGCGAATATCGGAGACCCGCACCAAGGAAACGAGCCGCTGGTTAAGTACTACAGCACGAAGTGGTTAAATTTGCCTTGGTTGTAACATCTAGGGAAATTGTGCATACCTGGCAGCCATAAATGGCCTGTACGGCATTGCGAATACTCATACAGACTATGAGCACACAAACTGAGGTGCTTCTGACACTGGAGGGTTGGGCGGGGTACTACTCCATGTCCCCCAGTGCTGTAAGCTGAAGCGGGAATGGCGATTCCCATGTCGCCAGCCCAGACAGTCCTGCTACGCTTCTCGCCGTCTGTATTTGCTGTGTTCCCCAAGGCCAAGCTGCCTGTCATTATACCAACAACCCCCTTAGGAGACGGCCAGCCCCTGCCCGTCGCGGGGCGTATCGCATTAACAGGCAGCGTATAAGCGCAGCTATAACCAGATTCTGTTGAGCAGATGGTCACTGCTATGAAAATACCCATGATATGCTCGTAGGCTCGACCAAGTAGGTTGGAAGGATATCTCGAGACTGACTCCTGTGACTCCCACGAAGGCACTTCGTCCCTTGAGGGACAATGTCATGTAACGAAACCCGCCGCGCAGTTTCTCGTCCGGCATGACGTAGGTATGCGGCCGAGGCACGCAAAGGTGCTGTGTAATGCGCCATCGGTATTGTTATAGTTGCCGCTGAACGAATCCGATACCGGACCAATCCAGTCTGCCGCCTCAGAGAAGGCTATGTCTATGGAGCACTTGCGGAAGACGGACAATACCTCAAGCTGGATTGTGACAACGCCACCTCCTTCCAAGTCGAAATCAAAGTACATGGCTCCCCGGTCTTTTCTCAAAACGACTTCTCCCATCCAGGAGCCAAGCCGTTCCCGAGCTACTAAGTCGAATACGGCAACCGCGATGACGGCCCATGATGCTGGGGCGAATATGTTGGATTCCATCCACCAAGGAAGGCTGGATGCTCGACTCCGTCACATGGCCTATCACTCCAGCACCTCCGATCAAGGCGAGACACGTTCATGCTAAGTAGACAAGTGCTAATTGACCGGACTAGATAAAGTCCCATTATAGGTTTCGAAGAGACTGGGAAGATTGCGGTGTTAATGACGTTGGCTCGTGAGGAACAGAAATTGAGTTCCGTGCATGCAATTCAAAAATATGACAAGGATGGCCTAATATCCTCGCATGCATGAGAGTCCCCAGCATAGTGACCTCGTGATGCATTGAGTATATGTTGGAAATCCAGCTACGTCAGGGGATAGAGGTCCTGTAGAACCTTAAATATATGCGTTCCTGACGAAAAGCGCGTTGGAGCGGGCAGTTGGATCTGTGATATTCCCTTCGTCCAACACTTTAGAAAGTGACGGGCCTGTGTATGAAGGAGGATCCATTGGACTTGAAGCAGCCACCCGACCTTTTCTGATTCCCCATTTGGAGCCCGGGAAAGTCAGTAGGGGTCCGGAGGTGGGGTCGATCGACCGGGGCAATGTGCTCCATATGACCCACAAGTCTCCGATATAGATAGAGCCGGGACTGAGATGTGCCAGGTTTTCGGAAGTTAACAAATGGCATGATATTCTTCTACCTTTTTACATGGCCTGGCAGGGAGTGACCCAAGTCTTTGATTTGGAGAATGTCATCCGCGAAGCTCTCAATAGCCCAGGAGGCATTTTATGAGACCAAACCCAGGGGCGTCAGAACGGCAAATGGGTGTTCTGTCTCCCACCTGCATAGCCGCTGATACTGGAAGGGCGATCCCTACCTTCCCGGTCAGCCGACTAATGGAGGGGAGATAGGAGAGAAGGACGCCAACTAGGGACAGGGCGGTTACGACGATGACTGGCTTTCTTGTGCGTTATAGGTGCATCGTGAATCTCAGCTCTCTCCAGGAATGTGCGAGTTGATGTTGTTTAGCAAAGGGAAAAATGCAAAATTACAACGGTGTCAATCCGACCTCAAGCTTACACTAATAGACCCCCTCCCCCTCCCAGCGATCTACGTCTCCACACAACAGGCTAAACGGGAAGACTGTCACTTCAAACTCTACTGTAAGCTGCATATTACATAATTAGAGTCGAATGACAGACAAATGATTAGCTTCGGTTGGATGGATATGAACTTGATAAGGAGTATAGACATCAAACCGCTCGTATGCGGGCTTCATTTTGAACATAGAGCATTTCTACTCCCGTGCTAGCTGCAATGATGGGCGAGGGCATAGCATGACCTAGAACGTCATAGATCCAAGAAACAAGGCCTGTGCATTCCCCGAGTCAGATAATGAACATTGGTCAACTTTAATATAAAAAGTCTACTAGATAAGTATGGTCATTTCTCAAAGCCACTTCATACCAATTCAATCCTGGAACTCAGCTGCCTCCATAGGAAAATTCCCAGTGGAGTACATGAGCGCCCAGAATCGGATAAGGTGATGATGGATCGGTTATGACATGGATGGGACAGTAGCATGACGTCCTGGCCAGGAGCTCTGGTGGTTTCACACACCCCTCTGGATGTTGGATGCGGAGGTAGAGATATAACTGGAGAAACTGGTAGACAAAAAAGGTCACCCTAAAGTTATCTACAACCCATCCCCCCTTCTTTTTTGTTTTGAAAGTGCAACAACAAATATCTCTCTGAATCCAGATAAGGGTATACTTATGTACTAATGTACTTATGTTTGTAACGAATGCTTACATAGTGATTCCAGCAAGGGGTGAAATGAACTTCATGTATTTCATATATTAATATTTGATACTCATGCGTTCTGACAGAAATGAAGCTTCGCTGAGCCCGCCTGGGTGAGGCCTCAACCCTTAATATAAAAGATAGCGGCGGGTTTAGCACCCCTTAATAGTGATATGCCCCAGCCTTTCAACCGGAGTGCACCGCGGACTTATGAAAGTCACAGCACGTGATACCTATCCGTAGGCGCTTTTTTTTTTCTGTACTACGACATAGGGGGCAGAGAGGGCAATGGACGGCCCCAAATAGGACAAAGCCAGGAAATGTCAATTTGGGTTTCCGAGGGTGGCGCTAACAGTGCATTGGGCCCGGAGGGAAGAAAGATGTGCCAGGGATCTACTGGACAGGAACACCCACGCCGAAGAAACAACCTGCAGTGTTTTATGCATGCAAATGAACGGCGCTGGGATACCTATCCATATCCATCACCACGACCTGCGCCTGTGAATCTTGAAGCGCCCTATTAACTTTCCTGCCTAGTCCCTAACCTATCCTAGCCTGGCCGCCCCAAGCCCAAGCCCAAGCCTACTAGGCTCAGCAATTCCACGTTCATCCGATTCCCATATCAAAGCTTAGCTCAGAAAGTTAAGAACAATGACCCAGCCGTCTGTCTTGTCAACCAACGAACAAGTTATATTAACATCTTACCGTAAAACCATTAACTTGTTATAAATAACGACAACTTTATATTTTGCAAAGCAAAGGCCCGTCCGAACCGTTAATCCGTTGGAACGACAGCTACTTTGACCGCTATTGAACGACCTCCCTTTACCATCCCTCTCAAGGGCACTGCAACAACTACCGCAGTACGGGGACGCGACCACGATCACCATCGATACCACACCATCCCGTCTACCTCTACATACCTACCTAGCCTAATACCGAAGGTAGTTACCGTAGATAGATCCTTCCGGTCATGTATCTCGGGCCCGTGGATTGAATGTGCAGCGAATTTCCCTACATGCCCAGCTGCCGTCCTACCTCTTGATGCCAAAGCGGGATTCATCGTCCTTATGATCGTGTCGCGAAAAAATCCAAGCTGTTCGTTTTGCGCCATCTAACTGTGTCAAAAGGGCACAGTCTTGGAGGGTAACGCTTCGCTTGAGGTCACAACATATTCTCTTGATGATGGTATGTTTTCCCCCTTATGCGCCTAGCCATCTGTCTATTTTCGGGACTTTGCATAAGGGAGAGTTCACGCCTTGGAACAAAGGATGATCAAGTCGCGTTGTACTCGGGTGACTGACTCCTCTCTTGTAGACCTCGAATCGACCCCGCGATGTCGGCGGCAGTTTTGCAAGTCGACGTAATCATGCCAACCAACTTTCCATATCAGACACCGGTCATCACATAACCGAAACTATCGGCACTTTATACGGGGACGACAATGATTATCCAACTAATGATTCGTCGCGGCCTATGAGTTTCATCGCATCCTCTGGTGCCGGCGGTGAACAGATATCTGGCTATGGTCGACCACAAGAACCCTCATCTCCTGAAGAACGCCGGCCACGGTTGACACGGACGACTTCAGATGTGCCGCCGATCCAGACTCAGATACATTCACCACCCAGTCTAAATGGAAACTCGATGAAAAGATCCCCGACTATGCCATCACGTATGCCGAGCCAAAGAAGTAACTCCTTCGAAAATGGCCAACTGTCACCCAATAGCCCCGCCTCACCTACCCTGCGCGAGATGCGGGACGAGGCGAGCGAGTTTCCGTTGACTAATATTGAGGACCCTAATGATATTGCTCAAGAACTCAGTAACCTGCAAGCCTTGCGACGCATGTCGATGGATGTTTCGAACCATAGCGACCCGGATCTGCTCCCTTTCCAAGGAATGTCGCTCATGGCAATGCCCTCAATCGCGCCCTCTAGAGATGATGATGAATCTGATCCATCGAGGCTGTTATGGGTCCCCGCTGGCGTCCACCCTGAACTGGCTCCTTCTGAATTCAAAAATTTCCTAGAGAAAAGAGTCGAGACAATGAAGAGGAGGTCCGGCGAATCTTCCTTATCTGTAGATGGCTTGGATAGGAGCAACTCGGGCAGTCTTAGGAGAAAAAAGTCGATGTTATCAAGACAGGTTGACAATGTCGGCAGTCATGCTGAAAGCTACGTTGATGGTGCTGAGAGATTGGAAAGGAAGAGATCCAAGAATCAGCGGGAAGAAGGGCAGCCGGCACTAACACTCGACGATCTCGTGAAAGACCCAACAAAAGCCGTCCAGAAGCTTACTCTCGAATCGAAGAGGCAAGACGCTGGCTTGGAGAGCCCTTCCGCTGATGATATGCCCATACTTCCTGCAGTGCCGGGCATGGGTTTGCGTCGTTCAACCCGCACCACATATCGCAAAGGTGGAAGCTTGAAAGACCGCGGCAGCACTCTTAAGAAAGACCAGTTACCCTTTTCCAAGCGCATAGCTGCTCGAAATGCCGGAGACGAAACCGGGTCTCACGTTGCGGAATCATCGGTGGATGCACCAGCCGGATATGGTTTGACACGCGTACAGTCGGAACCTGTGTCTGAAAACTTTTCAAGGCCAAACAGGTCTATACGGCGCCAGCAAACTTTCACCAGAGACCCAGTGCCTTCCCATCCCACAGACGACATCCACATAAATGACAACTCGCAAGAGTTAAGCCAACAGGGAATGACCGGACCTGCAGCCTCCGCACACATGCCCGGGGCGGAGCCCGTGTCCGCACCCCCCGTACCCCAAATTATCGAGACACCAGTGGCCGAGGAACCCGGATCGCAAGCTCCCCAGCAAAGCAGGCCATTCCCTGAGAGGTCGTCTTCACAGAGGGGGGCTGGACAGCCGTATACACAACCGGTGTCAACCCCCGATGAGCCCCCGGCACGGTCAAGTAAACGCCCCAATTATGGTCAACCACTGCAAAGCGCTGCACAACCGCAAGCGGCGGGAAGGGCCTCACACAATGCGCGATCATCAAGCGCCTCCGGTCAGACGCTTAATGACATAGCCCAGAGTCCCTCGCCAATACCTGGTAGCAGTTCCACCAGGACGGACAGTCTCACATTCATTCCCACGTTTACTACCGAAGAGAAAAAATCGGAAAAGAAGAGCAAGAAAGATAAGGGCGATTCCGAGAGCGGCCCATCTAGGACCAGCTCGTGGTTCCGGTTCAAGAGCGATGACAAGGAGAAGAAAAAGAAGGATGACGAGAACAGGAAGTCCAAGTCCAAGGCCTTGGTGGAGAAAGCTCATGACAACGTACGCCTTGATGTTCTGCAGACCTCGATCGATACAGCGGGACAGAAGGGCCGCGAAAGCTTGGTGCTGGACCGTGACAATTACGACGGCAAGTTGGAAGAAGAAAGGAAAAAGGAGAGCAGCCGAAAGAGTGGAGAACAGAAAAAAGACGGTCTTTTCGCTTCCATCTTCGGGGGTAAGAAGAAAGGCGATAGGGAGTCTGGCCATAAAAAGTCCCACAGCCAGAGAGCGGTTTCCCCAGAGCCACCCCCCTATCGGGCCTTGCGACCCGACGTCGACTACAACTGGACGAGATTTCCTATCCTCGAGGAACGTGCCATTTATCGGATGGCCCACATCAAGCTCGCTAACCCCCGCCGCGCTCTCTATAGCCAAGTCCTCCTCAGCAATTTCATGTACGCATATCTCGCCAAAGTCCAAGCAATGCACCCGCAGATACAGGTTCCGCAATCTCCTCAGCAGAAACGGCTCCAAGAAGAAGAAAGGCGCCGCCGTGAGCAAGAAGAACAGCAGCGGCAGCAAGGGTATCTCGAGCAACAACAACAGCAACAACAACAACAACAACAGGCCCAGGATAGTATCGATCAGTACAACTTTGAATACCATCGCGTAAGTGTATCTGTCCCCTGCCCCATTTTGGGACCCAACAGCTAATGCACGCAGCCCGCCGGTCAATACGGAGAGTCTGGACTTCAGAGCGGGGACTATCCAGAAGATGCCGAGATCTATGACTACGGTCATAGTAAGGACCAGGGCAGTTACGACTACGATAGCCAAGGAGCGAAGGACTACTATTCCTACGGGAATAATGAGAACGGACACGGACGTCAACGCGAGGAGGATGACGATGATAACGATATGTGGTAGTAACACAGCGGAGACCTCAATAACGACTCGTCGACGTGTTGAAATGGAGAAGACCGGTTATCATGGACCATCTGATCGTGCATACATCCGGAGTTATCGGAGGCGGGTTTCGGTTCGCTTCGTTAGCAGCTTCTGCCGAAAGACATGCCATTTCCAAGCCCAATTGAAATCGATGCATTTACATTTATCCATCTCTTGCACTCTACAGACCCTCTACGCCCTCGCTTCTCTTTTCCTGTCCGCTTTTCAGTCGCGTCTATTATTAGGGAAGCAAATAGCATGGTGCACTAGGTTGTTTTGGTTGGTTTCCGAGTCACGCTCGATTGCATGCCACCAGTCTAGCAGCCACTTAGTTGTTCAGTAGGGCTACTAGAGGTGGTTGTTGGTGATGGATAATTGGGGGAGGGTGGTCACCAGGAGATAGTCATAGCTGGCCCGCTGACAGGCAAGCGGGATAGACGCAGGATTGAGGGAGTAAGCGAGGACGCCCGGTGTGATATAAGTCGGGAAAAATATCTGAACGACGAAATCATTCGAGGTCGCGGTGGTGGCTTGAGGCGATGGAACGAGCAAGCCTTGCAGGGTCATAATTGAAAAGTGGCCCTCTCTGCAGACTCTGGACTTTTCACGTGTTTTGCTGATGATGTCGTGGCGTGCTTGTGAATAGGCACCATATGTCACTCCCTTCCATTGCACGCCCCCATACGAGATCCGGCAATTCCCTGAAGCCCTCGTTCTTAACTTGACCTTATCGTCGACCTTGTTATCCTCCACCTAGTTGCCCGCCGACGACTTAGCTGTACGACCACCTGGCTAACCGACAACCTAGCCGACGATTTAACCTAAAAACCCTGGAAACCCTGGAAGCCTTGGAAGCCCTAGTTTTTAATTTTATTATAGATCTAGCTGCCCGCCTACCTAGTTGCTGGTCGACCTAGCTGCCTGTTAAGGAGGGTGCTGGCGGTCGAAATCCCCAGGCCGTAAGCGTATGACGGGTTGCGAGGTTTGCACGAACAGGCCAACTAGCCGTTATGCGTTAAAACGCTGGTACGAACAGCTTCGCATACGATTTGGGAAGGATGACGTTTTGACATGATGGCATATTATGCTGCCGCGGCGCGCGGTGGCCTCTCATTGTTTTTATATAAAACTATAACACGGTTCAATTTTAGAAGTGTCCAGGAGCACATCAACCGTGTGCCTTCTATGCCGCGGCTAGGAGCATTTTATGGCTGGCAGGAAGTACCGCGACGAGAGATTGCAGGCGTCCAGCCGTCACTCATAGGGGTGCCATGGACAAGGTTGCAGCCGAATACTACGTAGCGATCAGAGGTGTGATGCTGTGCCCTGTTGGAGTAAAGGGCGACACAATTGTTTATTGGCCTCAATTCTTTCTACCTGTTCCATGTCCTCGCCCGTCAGCCAAATCTTGTAATGCGATCCATATCATTTGCCTTCTTTCCATACCGACGCTCACTCTCTACTAGAGCTTACGATATCTTCCTTTCATCCTGAGATGGAGTTTCGGACAACACGTAACAGAAAGGGTTTCAAGAACTGCAACAATGAGAGCGATAAGGGCTCCAGTGAAATTAGATCGTCTTGGACGTCAGATCACGATAGAGGCGGCAACGGCGGCAACGAAAGCGCTGACGATAGTATCTTCCTCGACGCTCCGGAGGATCTCTGGCGACAACCGCAGATGATCGCCGTGATATCCAATAGTAGGTGCCGCTCATTATATTACTCCGTGTTCTTACAAGATTGAGTAGATTCCTTTTTTTCCTGCGACAAGCCAGGCCGGGAAATGAGAGACCAAGATCTGTACGCCTGTCTCTCCTCTGCCGGCTTTGGACCTGAATCCGCGAGGGAGCAGTTGGCTACTCAGCGCATCCAAGCCCAAATTGGCGATGCAAGGCCCTTCTTCTGCCGAAGCACGGCAGGGTGCATCTGCAGTCTCAATATCGTCTCTGCCGCGACCTTGTACGACACGATATTGTCGGGTGATCACTTCAGAATCCTCGAGATTCTACCTGGAGTAGCGGACCGCTTAAACTGTCGTCTGCATACCGCATGTCTATCTGAGAACACACATTCCTACGAGGCACTGTCCTATACCTGGAGAGACCCGAATCAATCAATGAACCACTTTTTTCGCTCGGTCGAACCCGAGGAGCAGCCCTCCATTATCTGCAATGGAATCCACGTCCCCGTAGGGTGGAACTTATTCTCGGCTCTCCGGGCCCTACGCTACGGAGACAGGCCGAGATTCATTTGGGCAGATGCTTTGTGTATAAACCAGAACGACAAAACGGAACTAAGCCGCCAAGTACAGAGGATGTCCTCTATCTTTGAGAATGCGTCTCGGGTCGTTATTTGGCTTGGAAATGACCAGGAGCGCGTCGCCTCTAAGGCCTTCTCTGGGGTCTGTGACGTCGTGAATGCTTGGAGGGAGAGGGCCGGCCACACCGACTTGGTTTCACCCGCTACGTTCTCCCTGGGCACGGGAGCCATGGACGACCAAACGGCATCCGAGCGGGACGTGCTCTCAGCCAAGTCACTCGCTTGGCACAGCATACTAGCGCTTTACGAACAATCGTGGTTTTCGCGCACTTGGGTTGTTCAGGAGGCAGCCCTCGCACAAGATGCGCTTGTGGTATGGGGCGGGTGTAACATCTCATGGGAATGGGTCGGTCTCGCGGCTGCGATCATCAGGACCAATTTCGGCAGGTTATCGGCCGGCATTCGAGAGGACTTTAACTGTCGTAGGCGTATTGGAAAACGACGCGTTCCAGAAGGCGTTGTAAACGCCTACTTCATCTACAGGATGTCCAGATCTCAACGCTTGTACACCCCGCTTCAGTTCAGCTTTCACCACCTGCTGCAGTTGACGAGGCACTTTCACTGCCAAGACGATCGCGACCGGATCTTTGGGCTCCTCGGGCTCCCGACTTCAGACGGCGCCTCCGAGGGAATCATAGCCGACTACACTAAACCTGTTGGCGAGGTTTACTTCCAAGTGGCTTGCCATATTTTGGATTGTACGGGTTCCATAGCCCTCCTCTCCAGCGCCCGGTTTGTTTCAAACTGTTACAGGACTTCGGGCGAAGCCCCATCGTGGGTCCCATTCTGGTCAGAGGACGCCCCATCAAGCCTATCCCCTCTGCAGCGGCATCCGAGCTTCGCGGCGTCAGCTGGTCGGCCTTTACAACGTTGCAATAACGGTGACCCGCGACGCTTGATCCTGGGAGGAATCATCGTGGATGAGGTACTAAATGGTGGCTCCTCCTACTCTGATTCATTCCGGGAGGACAAAAAGAACATGGACTGGGGGATGCTAAAACGCGAGGGTATAAAAGAATGCTTAAAGACGCATCCCATTTGCCCGGACCGGCTCGAAACCATAGCCCTCGCGATGACGGGAGGCAAGAATTGGTATGGGCTTCCTGTGGAGGACGTTTCGGCACATCTCTCCGACTACGCCAAGTGCCTCATCAGAGGATTCTTGCTCTGGACCTTGATCGGCTCCGCTATCAGGCCACTTCCCAAGACGGATGTCAAACGGGCTTCCGGCCTCGTGGAGAGAGGTCCATTCAGCGACGTCAGCTATAAGGAACTTGAAGACATCTCGCGAGCCGGCGTCGCAGAAAGGTTCCTCGACGCTGCGGCCGCCGCCCATTCATTTCGAGGAATGTTCACCACAAGGAGTGGGAAGGTTGGCATCGGCTCTAATGATGTGAGGATGGGCGACTCGGTCTTCGTGGCGTACGGTGCTGATGTCCCTTTCATTATCAGGAAGGGGGACGACGGCTACCTGTTCATTGGCGAATGCTATGTGCGAGATTTTATGGGCGGCGAAGCTGTGAGACAGCTTGATAGACGCGAAAAGGGGCTTACGGAGGTTTCGATTACATTTGTTTAGTAATAGTCGGATCGGTGGCCCTTTGGAGACCTGGAGACCATTAATGAAGGTTAAATTCATGAAATATCTTGTAGTTAGGTAGTAATGCGTGCCTCGTCCATGCTCGGTGCCTAACAGCATAGAAGTAACCTTGGCAGGAAGACATGTCACCATTTATATAATTTGCTATGAGCAAAAAAACATATTCGCTCCATGCTACCTGAGCCGACTATGAATGCAGTTATTAACATAGGGAATGAGGCAGTTTAATTCTGGGTAGGTACCTAGTAGCTGATTAAAGGTGGTAAGGTACTTGTACCAACCGACATGAAGGTATGTACCTAGCCTAGTCGATTGCACGACTCTGTCGAGGCTGGAAAACACAACTCATAGGGCTAAACCGGTTAAGGGAAGGCGTGACATGACCTGCCTGGCCCATTTCTCGATAATCCAATAGAATCAATAGTTTCCAGTGCTCCGGGTCCCTGTCGAAAAAGTTCTAATCGAAAATCACAGGCTTCCCATCTATTATCCTTGTTATAACATCGACGACAGCTGTGCCACATACACCACCATAGACCTTTACACACACACACACCTGGGCCCCCTCCCCCGATATCCCACTATCCGTTACCCACCACAACATCTGTCACGAAGAGGCGACGGTTCACTTCAGCCTCACGTCTCTCTTATATTGTGACATTATCCATTATTGATAACTCACGTTATTGTTCATTGATACCCGCCCAGTTAGACATATCAGCATCTCTTCACCTTGAGTAGAGAGGCGGCTGGTTGTAGCGCCCCTTCATAACGATCGCCTGCAAGCCGCTACCCTTTGGCACCCTGTGCAGTACAGTACGGTGACCGAGAAAAGAAATATCACGAACCTCCCCGCCGCCCTACTGCATACTTCTCATCCGGTCGATCACCCCGGCGCCTACTTCAAGCACAGAGAAAATACTGATCTCCTCGATTGCCTGAATTCCTCGGCACCACCCGTAGCTCCCCATCCATGGCTGTATGTTAATTGAATCCCATTGTATCCTGTTCCCCGCGCGCCAGGTTTTCTGCCATTCCCGACGGATCGGTTGAAAAATAATTGGAATCCGAGATACCACCTGTTTCCCGCCAGGTTTCAAACCTTTCCTTCAACTTTTTAACCAGTTCGGCGCATTCATTCAATCTCGCTCTCAATCACAAATTGTACCCTACTCCCACTACCCATTCTCATACCTAGCGGGATGGAGCATCAGCTTTCTCCAAGACACACGATGCCACCTACCGGAGATCAGGGCCATATGCGTCCTCCTTCCTTGCCGCACCAACATCCTTTTCCGCCCCAGCAGCCTTACATGCACCATCCCATGATGTCTCAACAACAGCAGTATCCTGCCCCCGCACCTTATCAAGCGCGACAAATCTACAGTGATATGAGATTCGAGGATCCCTCGCTAACCCACGATGCTACGGCACAGCAATCCCGCCAGCCTTTCAACAACCAAGGCTACATGCCCAACGGCGCTCCTGGCGCCCACGGTAACCTTGGTGCCACACCACTCTTGCCCAACCAGGGTCGCATCATCCAGACCGGACCGGTCCGAGTCCTTTGCATAGCCGACGTACGAGGTAAGAACAGGAATCCGACGGTGAAAATACGGTGACGCGACGCTGAAACTATCGTCCTAGGAAACCTGCAGTCCCTTAACAGCCTTGCAAAGCAGGCCCGAGCCGACCACATCATTCATACCGGTGATTTTGGCTTTTATGATGACACCTCCCTCGAGCGCATCGCTGAGAAGTAAGACATCAATCACACACTGCAGTACAAACCTGACCTTGTGGTAAATAGGACCTTGAAGCATGTCGCGCAGTACTCACCTTTGATATCCGAACCTGCCAAGAAGGCCATCGGCCAAGGCGGCCCCGGCTCTGTCAAGGGCCGGTTCTCTCCGCAGGAACTTCCGCTGTCCGAGCTCCCGTTGCTCATCAGCGGCCAGCTAAAGCTTGACGTACCCGTCTATACCGTCTGGGGAGCCTGCGAAGATGTTCGTGTACTGGAAAAGTTCCGATCGGGCGAGTATAAGGTACACAACTTGCACATCATCGACGAGGCACGTTCTATGCTGCTAGAGCAGGGCGGTGTCAAGCTCCGACTCTTGGGCCTTGGTGGCGCTGTTGTCATGCACAAGCTCTTCGACAATGGTGAGGGCAGAACGACGATCGCTGGTGGTCAAGGTACAATGTGGACTACTCTGCTGCAGATGGGCGAACTGGTGGATACAGCTAACCGCGTCTACGACCCGACTGAGACCCGTATCTTCATCACCCATGCCTCGCCCGCCCGTGAAGGTATTCTGAACCAACTCTCTGTCAGCCTGAAGGCCGACTTCTCCATCTCGGCCGGCCTGCACTTCAGATATGGAAGTTCCTACAACGAGTTTAGTGTCAATCCGACCCTGGATCACTACCGTGGCAAGCTTGCTGCCTCCAAGGCCTCCTTTAACGATGTTTGGGAGACGGTCAAGGGCGAGGTTGAGCCGGCCATTCAACAAAATGAAGCTCAGCAGAACCTTCTGAAGAATGCGCTGGGACTGGTTGAGAAGATGCCAACTACCGCAGCTGGTGGAAATCCGTTTGGCGGCCCGGCGCCCGGTGGATCGGCTGTACTCGGTTACGTCGACGAGAGCGCCTTCAAGAACATGTGGAACTTCAACCTGGCAGACGCGGCATTCGGTTGGTTGGTGCTCGAGATTCAAGACGGTCGCATTGGAACCGAGATGCGTGCTCAGGGATTCAACTTCTCGCACCGTGGGGCCAAGCAACAACCCAACATACCTCAGAGCTCCACCTCCCCGGCTCCTGTCAACAGCGCCCTCCCTCAAACAGCTGCAGCGCCGCCGTCCGCACCTCCTTCTGGACCTCAGAGGAATCCTTCGGGTGCTGTACAACAACCTCCAAAGCCAACGGCGGCTACTCCTTTACAACCCAAGCCAGCCACACCTAAGCCGGGCGCCCCTTCTCCAGCCCCCAGTGCCGCCGCCACTAGCAAGGAGACCGAGAAACCGGCCGGAGCTAATGGGACGGCCCATGCACCAGAGTCTGCCCCGTCGCCTGCTCCGAGAAGCAATGCCGAGAACATCATTGGTCTGTTTGTCATGAACGTTCAGAGCGATGAGCAAACTCGTGATATCTTCCCGGAGGAGCACAGGTCGAAGATCACTAAGATTGAGAAATGGGGAAACAACAGCAATAACAAGGTTGCCCATTTCCACAATGCCGCCGAACGAGATGCCGCCCTTGATAGCCTACCTGACGAGTTCAAGGTTCGTCAGTCCGAAGATCGGTCCAAGCCTCTCGTGAAGGTCTTCCAGCCTCGCGAAAACAACAAGACATTCGGAAGAGGCGGTGCTGGCAACTGGGGTAGTAGTAGGGGCCGTGACTCCAACACAAGCGGATACCGAAGTGCGGGCGACCGTGGTACCGTTAGCGGCGGCGAGAGTGGTCCCGAGACGGGCCGCCAACGAGGTGGTCGAGGTGGCGCGCGAGGAGGTCGAGGTGAGCGGGGTGGCCGTGGTAGCCGGACCGGTCGAGGAGGCCTAGGCAAGGGTGAAGGCGGCAGAGCCTCTCCAGCTCCAGGCTCCGCCGTGCCTGCCGAGTCATGAGCATTCGGTGTTCTTAACCATCAGATCTCGATGCCTGATCCCTTTGCTGCCTTCTAGCATCCGGCGGCCGCCTTTTGCTTGTACTTTACTCCCGATTTGACGCGACGACTTTCTGTTATACAATGGCATGGCGGAGTTTAGAGTATCCGCTCGTCTGCGAAGGAAGATTTCGGAGGCCACACAGGCCTACTGGTTATGAAGGGGAAAAGCGTGGATGTATTTTGCTATCGTCGTTGCAAATCCAGATGCTCTACGCTCTCCCTGGTGGACTCAAAAAGCCTGGACTTCATGAATCCTTCTTACACTAATCACCCGTTAGGGTCGGTCTTGTCCTACCTTCGGAGTCCTGCGATGGACTCGCTGAGATAGGTTTAGTTCGTGCCAGGTGTACCTAGGTACCAATACTATCATGCTGGCTAGGAGTAAATTCCCCTGTTTATTTGAAAGAGCCTTATGTGATTCCAATTTGGGTACTGTTGCTATTGACTGCACGACTCGCGTATGTTAAAAGTATGTATCCATCGTATCTCTATTCGATGATCTTCTTTCGAGATAGAAAGCGGATAACCGAGCCACATTGCTGTTCAAGCGTCGTTCGCAATAATGAGGGTAATATAGGGAGAAGTAAATCGCATCGATATAACCTCAAGGTTACGATTTCATTGATCTGTCATCTCGAAATCTATGGTCTCGGTTACAAGTCCTTACTCCCATGGAGGGCTCTTTTTTTGAAAGTAGTCTCATTACGTCTATTGGTCCCTGAATATATCAAGGCCATGTAGATTCCCCATCTACAGTACATCGGCTCGTGATTTTCATACCCGTCTATGTTTGGATTTCCCCCCGGTCATCAAAACTGTCGGTCCAGTGCTGCCTCTAATCACACATACATAAAACGTACAAGCAGACGCCACAACCACCTCCCCCTAACCGCTCATCCTCACCAGGCAGGGGCCCCGCCAGCTTATCTATTCACCTGTCCATCCATCCGTCCGTCCGTCCGACCGAATCAGGAGAGCGGCTTCATGCCCTTGTGGATGGCGGCCACGCCGCCCGTCAGGTTCTCGTAGCCGTCGCCGCCGATGACGAAGCCGGCATCCTCGATCATGGCGCGGAACTCGCGCTGGCTCGGGAACCGCTCGATGCTCTCGACGAGGTACTGGTACGAGTCGCGGTCGCCGGCGACGAGCTGGCCGATGAGCGGGATGGCGCCGAAGCTCCAGCGCTTGTAGACGGCGTCGAACAGGGGGGCCGCGGGGCCGGGGCCCTCGACCTTGGCGAACTCGAGGCACGCGAACACGCCGCCCGGCCGCAGCACGCGGTACGCCTCGGCGAGCCCCGCGCGCACGCTGGCGAAGTTGCGGATCCCGAACGCCACCGTGTACAGGTCGACGCTGGCGTCGGGGACCCGGTCCCGCGGGAGCGAGGTGGCGTCCGCCTCGAGGAACGACAGCGCCGCCCGCTGCGACGCCGGCAGCGAGGCCGCCGCGCGGTCCCGCCCCACGCCCAGCATCGACCCGTTGATGTCCGAGATGGTCACGCGCACGTCCGGGTTGCCGTTTATCACGTGCGCGTGGTGCAGCAGCCGGAACGCGATGTCGCCCGTGCCGCCCGCCACGTCGAGGATGTGCTGCGGCTTTGGGGGGTGCGAGGCCGAGAAGCCCGGGTTGAGGGAGCGCACGAAGTGGTCTCTGAAATTTTGGACGGGTTAGTCTAAGTTCTACCTTCTTGGTTCTATTTTATTTCCTGTATGTAGGGAGGGAGGGATGGATGGGTCGGCGAAGAGGGGAAAGGAAAGGACGTACTTCCAGATGCGGTGCCAGCCGAACGACATTAGGTCGTTCATGCGATCGTACGACTCGGCCACGCTGTGGAAGACGCCCGCCACGCGCTGCGTCTTCTCGGCTTCGGACAGGCCGTCCTGGAACCCGAAATGCGTCGTCCCGGCATTGCCATCGCTAGGGCGGGGAAGGGTTGCCGTCCTGGCATTGTTGTCATCGGGCGCGGAAGAGGTAGAGGTCGAGGTCGAGGTCGAGGTGGATGGGTCGGGATTGCGGATCGTCGGCGTGGCGCCAAATGCCCGTCGGTACGTCGGCGATGCTCGTACGGCTGCTGCTGCTGCTGTGCGCCGCAGATGCTGTGCTGGACGGACGACGGCGGCCATGGCGCGAGATGGGCAACCGGTCGAAATCCTGTCGTAGAGGCCTGAGACAGTGGTGATTGTCCTGCGACGACGGACGTTTCTGGTCAGCGACAACACGAAACCGGACGGGCAAGCAAAACGTCGAATGATCGGCGGTCGGTATTAAGCGAACTCCAAAAATTAAGGATCCCTGCATGCCACCTCGGACGGAGATCAGTGGCTTGATGCCCGGGCCTTGGGGGGACGCGCGCACCAGCCACGATGCTGGTCCGGCCCGGCCTGTTGGAGATTGCCAAGACGCCGAGATGGCCTAGGTGCCGACGGCAAACTGTCGCCTTCTTCTTCCTTTTTCGTTTTCTTGTAGATCCGGGGTCGACGGATGAGGACCGGTACGGTGCGCCAACCGAATCCGTGTATACGTAGTGGGCTCCAAAGACAATAATAAAATAGGAAGAACGTACCTTAGATCTGCGAGTCCTGCTCTGCGCGGCGCTGGAGGTGGATCTCCTGCGCCCGCTTCGCCTCGAACATCTTCCTGCCGAACAGCTTGACCGCGCTGCTGCCCTTCCACACCAGCAGACCGGCGAGGGCGACGAGGATGATGACGGTCAAGCCGATGGCGACGTTGGGTCCGGATAATGCCATTTCGGTACATTTACGTAATGATCTGGGTTGTTGTTGCGAGATACCTGCCGAGGTACACCCGCGGATGTATTAGTGAAGCAGGTGTATGAGGATTCGGAGAGTGCTGGTGTTTGTCGTTTCGTTGGCTCTGGGATTGGGTGGCATTAGAAGTTGTTGCTGTGTTCTGTTGTCGTTGTTGTTGTTGTTGTTGCTACGGTAGTGACGTTGTCGCTTGAGGCGTACTACGCGGATGGTGGCTTTTAATGGGCAGGACCAAATCCCAAAGTTTGAAAATCTGATACATGACCGATATGGACTTGGAGGCCGGTCACAGGGACAAATAACTAAGGATTAAATATATTACACCGCTTTGTCTTTTTCTCTATCTCCATGGTTACCATGCTCATGGAGGGTGTAGCATTGCTTTAACCCTCCCGTCCTGAGCCCAACATCGAAACTCCGGACCTCTCTGGTCTAAAGACACAGGTGGGATTCTAACCTCCTGATCCCAGCTCTAGTGTACAGCTATAAATGAAACCAGGCCGTAAACGGTCGAAGTTAACGTGTTGAGCCCAGAAATCACTGTAAACAAGGGGCATTTTAAGATCTCCCAGACGAAGCCTACTTGCAAGAAAAGAGGGGCATCTATGCTATGCTACAGAATTACTAGGACCTGGAAAGAAACATCAGTGTCGATATCTGTAATATACCTGCCCGGTTTTAAAAACGCCTATTCATGGAGCATCTCAGTAACCATATAGACCTCCCCGTTGCACATTGATGAGCGTTGAGAGAGTTACCCGTGCAAATATCTCCAGCGCAATGTATGATAACCGGTCACTAGGCCCATCCTATGCTGACATATGTTAACTCTTGCAGGAAAGAAATGCTGTGTCTCCCGGTATAGCTTATGAAAACGCCACGTGCAACCAAAACGAGTTGAAGTATAGGATAGGATGCTCCGCCCCTCAGTCAGTCGGAACAAAGAGGGTTTCGATTAGAACTCTATAAATCATAGAGGTCAGACCGTGACCATTATAGTAGATGCGTTCTACCTAGAGCACGCCAGTATAAGGAATAGGCGTCACTACCTCTTAGGTAGCTTGGGGAAATCAAACGCGCGGCTAAGCTAGGCGCTAGCATCGAGACTGCAATTATCCCAGCTTGGTTAGCGAGCCTGATGCCCTGGGGATGATCGCGCCTTGTGATATTGCTAAGCGTCAGGCCCTGGTAAATGTAATTATAGCGGCGATCTGAGACATGGGTTAGAGGTGCAACGGCATAATCAATATTGCTGGAAATAATCGGGGGCGCTTTGCTTCGGCATAAACCGAATCCCATGACGTTTGAGCCGAAGCATCGCCGAATCCGACGGAATGCCAATACCTCCTAATAACAATGGGGTTGTGCCTCGACACTCTGTTTCCCTCGAATGACACCCGATTGCAATATTTCTTCAAGGATATTAATCTTGAGTATGTTATAAATGAGAATGACTGCCCGATTCCTCCCAAGGGCGGCCCCACGACAGGTCGCTAACTTTCTTCCCCGCGGGGCCCCAAACTTCGCCTTCCGGGCCGGTACCCGAGCTGCTAGCAGCATTTCTCAACGGCCTGGTTCGAGCCATGTATCCTTCCCAGGCGCTGTCAAGAGCGCTTTTACGAGCGACCTCAAGTTCGCATTGAGTGCCGACTCTCCTGCGTTGCCTACCTACCGAGTCGTTGATCAAGATGGCAACGTCGTCGACCAGTCGTTTAAGCCGGACCTCAGCGATGAGGAGGTGGTTAAACTATACAAGACCATGCTCACCATTTCGATTATGGATATCATCATGTTCGACGCCCAACGACAGGGCCGCCTGAGCTTTTATATGGTATCGGCAGGGGAGGAGGCTATTAGCGTTGGGTCCGCATCCGTGCTAGACAAGGGCGACGTCGTCTTCTGCCAATACCGCGAACAAGGCGTGTTCGCCCAGCGCGGGTTTACACTGAATGACTTTATGAATCAACTCTTTGCGAATAAGAAGGACCCGGGGAAGGGTAGGAATATGCCGGTGCACTATGGGAGTAGAGATCTGAACATCGTATGGTAACAGGATAACGATTCCCTCGGCTGGATTGCTGACATAGATCATAGCATACTATCTCGTCACCTTTAGCGACCCAGATACCGCATGCGGCGGGGGCCGCCTACGGTCTTAAAATGCAGCGCATGAACGATCCGTCCCTGCCACCCCGGGTGGTGGTGGTGTATTTCGGCGAAGGAGCTGCCAGTGAAGGCGATTTCCATGCAGCGCTGAATATTGCTGCAACCCGGTCCTGCCCAGTAGTCTTCATATGCCGAAACAATGGATACGCAATATCAACGCCCACCTTGGAGCAGTATAGGGGTGATGGAATAGCTAGTCGAGGAATAGGCTACGGAATTGACACCGTCAGGGTGGATGGGAATGATATCTGGGCAGTAAGAGAAGTCACAAAAAGAGCGAGGGAAATGGCGCTGGAAGATGGAGGCAGACCGATCCTCATCGAGGCCATGAGCTACCGTGTCAGTCACCACAGCACATCAGACGACTCTTTCGCGTATCGGGCTAGGGTCGAAGTCGAGGACTGGAAGCGCCGCGACAATCCAATCGCCAGGCTCCGGAAGTATATGGAAGCCAGGGGTCTCTGGGACGAATCCAAGGAGAAAGAAGCCCGGGAGAGCATCAGGCGGGACGTGCTGAAAGCCTTCTCGGAAGCAGAGCGCGAGAAAAAGCCGCCGATCCGAGCGATGTTCGAGGATGTCTATGAAGAGCTGACGCCCGACCTGAAAGCCCAGATGGGAGAACTAAGGGATCACCTCGAGAAATACCCCGAAGAATATGACTTGAGCGAATTCGAGGGTGGGATAAGTAGCTTGCGCCAATGAGTATGATTCGATTCCCGAAGTATAATGAGCGTCTTTCTTACACCCTGAAGCTACCCACTTCCCGGGATTCAGGCATCCTCCTTTCCTTAACAGCTCCTAGCGCAGGTCTGCTGCGGGAGATGCATACCTACCTAGCTTTTGAAGAGTTTGTGCCGAGAACTGCTTCTGTGGCTGCAAGGGTCCTCTCACCCCGTCATTGGTGATATGGGTCTTTGCGGGACAAATCCCTTGGCCAGTCAACACTAATAAGTAAAAAGGGTCACACTCTGGCGCACTTCTGCGACCAATCCGTAGAGGCTTGGATTTGATAGGGCCACGTCGGATCCTTTTTGTGATGCGGTTCAAGGAAAATCTCTGTCCTTGCAAGATACAATCAGCGTTTGAAGGAAAGAAGTTGTGATGAGGGGTAGCTGAGAAAATTTTATACACAGGCAGCGTGTGTGGTGCGTTTCACTGGGAAGAAGGCGCCCAAAGCAAAGGAGACATTGGTGCTTGATTCTCCTGTATCTGCATGTGTACATCACTAGCACCTAAACTCACGTTGAGCTCCAAGAATGCATACATGTAGGTAGCTTTATCGTAATGAGCGCTTAAAAGTTAAAAGCCACCCCTCAACCCGGCAACCCCTTATCAGGCATATCGGGCCATTGAAGACGCCCATCGAGTTGCGCTACTCTGGCAGGGACCTTTACCGCATATTAAGCGTCTCCACATAGAATCCACGTAGGATCCACACAGTCCATCAATTGCTGTTGCTGGTTCCGATCAGGCTCAGTTGTCGACTTCGCCCGATTTGATGCGGGGGGTGTAGTTACATGACAATCGCACCCATTTAACGGTATCAGGAAGTACTGTAGAGTCCCCTAAGGAGGAGGTATGTGTAGAGATGACAGCACAACCCGCGACCCACCACCACCACCAACATTCAGCGCCGATGAACGCAAATCCAACCCGCTAACTACATGTAGGCCTAGATAGTCAGATAGTCTAACCTACGACCTGCAACTCAAACCTAAACCCTCCGACATCACCATATTCAACGTCGAGATCAATTTTGTTGTATCCCCATTCTATTCTTGTTGACGATACGCCCTCAAAAGCACACACCTATCGCATCCGCAAGGACATCGGGTTCGACACTCGATATTCGATTTGAGGAAAAGAGAAAGAGAAACAGGAAGAGAGACAGACGGAGAGACGGGGTTCCCGATGATATCCATTTTCGTCCGATTGTGTCGCCGGAACTGTGGTTAAAGCCAAACATCATCAATCGTATAAGCAAAAGTCGGCCATCTTCTTCGTTACCATCTCTGTCAGCAGCCAACCCGCCTGCCCCATGGCGTAATCCATGGCAGAACGAACCCCTTCTGCTGCGAACCCGCGCTCCCGATCGGCCGTGTATAACGATCCTGAAGTGCGACCTCCAACATCCAACATCCCGCCTATTTCACCATCGTCAGGTCTGCGATCCCATATCACGCCTTCTTCTCACAGGTACGATATACTTCGATACTTCTTAATTTTTTTAAAGCTCCCGCCCTGGTGATCTACTGCAACGCTAGATATTGCATGTATTTTATATCCCCGAGGGTATGGACATGTAGTTATCGGGTCCCATTTGACGGGCGATTATCATACCTATCCATTGCACCTGCCTACTTGACTGACAATTCCATCCGAGCACCACTTTATTTCAAATTCAAAATTTGTGCCTCTCTCAAACAAACCATTCCTTCCCCCAGAACAGTCATCCCCGAGTATCCGGATATTGTTTTCCATCTAAGGCATCACCGGCAGTGTCCTCAGCACCTTGGTCACCTCTGTCATCCATCTTCCCGCATACGCACCTTAGGGTGAGGGAACGTGTGGATGCGAGGCGTGGATCAATCGCACGAGAAGTGTGATATTGCTGGACATTTACATTTCAGCTTAGGTCCCATGCCCTTTGTTATCACTTAGTCACGCTTGTCCATCCTGTATTCACCGACGACTATCCTGCTATCCTTTGTCACAGCAACGCCTAGACCGAGGGCCGATGCCAATACCATTTACATGCAGCCCCTCGATGTGAACCTTGCTTATCACCCTGCAAGATACAGCCTCAGCCTTGACGTCCTCAGCCCTCGCATTTCTCAGCCTGCCCATATTCTTTGATCTCCTTACAGCCTCCACCATCTTCGACCATTCTCTCCATACATCGACTTAATTCTTGCGTGCCCTTCGGTATGCAGCATTAGCAGTCGGATACTCATGTCTTCCAGACTTACACGCTCCTCAGCCCGCCACGCTGCGAGCCAAGCAGCTTCGCCAGAAGGTACAGCTTCTGGTCAAGCTCCGGCTTCATCATCCGAGACCAACCAAAACCCGCACACGAGATCTCTTCAACCTACGCCAAGAAAAAGAAAGGCACCAGCGACTCGAGAGACCGATACCCCACAACAACCTCTACAAAACGAGCAATCACCGGCCTCAGCTGTTCGACGATCGAAGCGGCAAAAGCTCCAGGAGTCCCAACCTGAGGCCGCATTATCTCAAACACCTGCCGCCGCGACCCGCAGAAGGAAAGGCAAAGCCCCAGCTGCCATGTCTAGCCCAACAGAGTAAGCTCTCTATACATACACGCTTTCCTGACTGCCCCTACCAGATGCTAATTCCTTCTGTATTTAGCTCTGCCCCCCTTCCCGCAATGCAAAACCCTCCCGCTTCTTCTTCAGCCTCGTCTAGCCGCAAGTCAAGCCGAAATAAGAAAGGCACACAGGCACACCAAGGTACGCCACCAACAGTCTTGGAATTAGCCTAGTTATTGCCGCTTGCTGACATAAGACGTGAGTAGAATCATCGAGTACTTCGACTTCAAACCGGCGGTCCAAGCGCACATCTAGCAGCCATGCTGCGGCCTCAGATCAGGATACAACCATGACGGGGACCGAGGAGCATGGAAGCGAGGCAGACCCGCCGCCCCCCCCCCCTCCACCTGCCCATGACCCTGATGACGACAGCGATGAGAACGACGACGATGATGATGACGACGAGCCGCGCCGCCACTACGATGACGATGATGATCCGTTTGGCGGATTTGGCGGCCCGGGGGGTCCCGGTGGCCTGACAAGCACGCTTAGAGCGCTTACTGGCATGATGTCGGGCATATCGTCTAGGCTACGTGAGATCTTGACCAATCTGCGCCAGAAAGGAGACCCAACTGTGCAGGTAATTGCTCTGCAGGAGCTCTCGGAGATACTCTTGGTGTCGAACGAGGACAACCTGTCTGGGCATTTCTCGCCGGACGCTTTCGTGAAGGAATTAGTGGCCTTGATGCAACCAAATGAGTTTACCGGTGAAGAAAACCCGGAGATCATGCTCCTCGCTTGCCGATGCCTTGCGAATTTGATGGAGGCCCTACCTGCAAGTACTGCCAACGTCGTATATGGTGGAGCTGTTCCTGTTCTGTGCCAGAAGCTGTTGGAGATACAGTTCATTGACCTTGCCGAACAAGCCCTGAGCACACTGGAAAAGATCTCTGTGGAATATCCCACTAGTATTGTTCGAGAAGGCGGCTTAACCGCTTGTCTGTCATACCTCGACTTCTTTGCAACAAGCACTCAGCGGACAGCTGTTACTACTGCTGCCAATTGCTGCCGCAACATCCCAGAGGATTCATTCGGCGTAATCAAGGATGTTATGCCGATTCTCTTGAATGTGCTTGGGAGCAGCGATCAGCGCGTCGTCGAGCAGGCCTCTCTATGTGTTACCCGCATCATCGAAAGCTTCAAGTATCAGCCGTCCAAGTTGGAGGAACTCGTCAGCGTGGACCTTTTGAAGGCCATCTTGCGACTCCTGGTGCCGGGAACGACAAATCTCATCAGCGCAAATATCCACACGCAGTTTCTCCGTGTGCTGGCCATCACTGCCCGGGCGAGCCCGCGCTTGTCAGCGGAGCTTTTCAAGCTGAACGTGGTGGAGACGCTCTATCAGATTCTGACCGGCGTCTCTCCGCCTAGCGAAACTGAGGATGTCGCTTCAAAGCTTGACAGTGTCGTCATAATGCAAGCATTGATCCATCGTCCGCGCGAGCAAATCATCGAGACTCTTAACGTCGTCTGCGAACTGCTCCCTGGTGTCAAATCGAATGACCCTCTGGCCTCTCACATCGTTGAAATGGACATTCCCGAACCCGTCACCCCCTCGTCTCTCGGCTCGCGAAAGAAATCGTCGTACGAAAAGAGGCTTGAGCTGTTGCACGACTGCAAGGACCAAGTCCGGAGATTTGCTTTGATCTTGTTCCCTACCCTCACAGATGCTTTCTCTAGCACTGTAAATCTGAGTGTTCGTCAGAAAGTGCTTACCGCCCAACTCAAGATGCTTTCGAATTTCGACAAGGATATTCTTGTTGACGCCCTAAAGTCCGTACCATATGCCTCGTTCTTGGCAGCCATTCTGTCACAGCAGGACCACCCGTCTCTTGTGATGGCTGCTATCCAGACGACGCAGCTCCTTCTGACGCGCTTGGATGATATCTACCGTTATCAGGTATGCCGGGAAGGGGTCATCAACGAGATAGCAAGGCTGGCCGCCGAATATAAAGAGCCAGAGACGAAGCCCGTCGAGACCAGAGCGTCCCAGGATACAGATCGAAGCATGGGAGATGGCGATGAGGACAGAGTCTCTATTCACAACGACTCTGATGACGACGAAGACCAAGATGAGGACAATGATGAAGAACACGACCACGACGATGACGAGGAGGATGAAGACGATGACGAAAATGACGATGACGAGCAAGAGAATGAGCGCCGTCGTGACAATATGTCTGGATCACCCGCCAGCTCCGACGGTTCTACGATGTCTCTCGATGGGCCCCCGCGCGTGTTCGTCGCCGATATCCCGTCTATGAAAAACAAGATTGCCGAGGCTGCCAAGAAGTTCTTGGAAGCGCACGAAACAGAGAAGCAAGGGAAGGCCATGAAGAAGAAGGCGCTTAAGATCCTCGAGGATCTACGGACACTGGCGTCCCAGATTGAGGAGTTTTACCTCCGCCGGACTGCCAAGAATCTTGCGCCCGAGAAGGGAATCGCACTCTTTGAGGAACTGTCGACATATTTTGATGCTGATGTCCTAGAGAGCGTCACTAGTGCGGAATTATTGGACTCCGGTCTGGTCCGAGTCCTAGAGGAAGTTTTCAGCAACCCGGATGAGGCTCTTGCCAATGTCGCGAGAGCCGCCTTCCTGGAGGTTTTCATGGGCCGGTCTGTAAAGTCGAAGCCGAAGCCATCTACGTCTGACTCTCCGGCGACTCCATTCAGCGTCATGATTCGCAAGCTGCAGGATCTCCTGAGTCGCTCGGAACATTTCGAAGTCAACACGGTTCATCACAATACCTTCGATGGTAATCGCAGCAGTGCTGCCTCTATGCTTGGGAAACAAATTAGACTTAAGTTGGTTGCTGACGAGGACTCCGGCATCCCCCGCTCTTATCGGAACATAATGGTGTCGATTCATGCGATCGCGACGTTCAAGTCTCTTGATGATTATTTGCGGCCACGCATTAGTCTCCACGACCGTCCACGCGGGCCCAGGCCTCGTGACGGTTTGTCTAGAGCGTTGGCTGCGATGGCCAGCTCTCGAGGACTCCCCCCTCCGGGCCGTCTCGCTGAGCAGCTGGCATCAGAGTTCTCTAGTAGCCCAGGCCCTCCACCGCCCGTACCGTCGCAAGCTTCAACCTCTCGTCTTGCCCGAAGGTCTAAGTCGAAACAACCAAACCCACCCGACTCCTCGACAACGCCTAACCCGACTCCAGGGTCTGGACGGGAGAAAGCTGTGCTACGTAGGTCGTCGCGGCGGCAACCGGCACCCCCGAATGAATCCCAGCTGTCGCCGCCACCTCCACCTCCTCCGCCCGAGGACGACGACGATTTGCGGGATGCCTTAGAATGTGCTGACGAGAAGCAAATTTCGGATGACGATGATGGGGCCGACCTCCCTGACGGCAGTGCTCTGGACGCTATAGTCGGCGATCTCGATGAAGACATGGAGGATGCCCCTGCTCCGGACCCCTCGGCCGTCAATATGGAGGTTGCTGCCGGCGGGAAGATCACGGCGAGGAAAGAAGATGGGACGCGCGTGCCGACTCCGGCCCAAGGCGGTCAGTCAAACCTGCCAAGTCGAAACGTGCCTCCTCAGCCGACGGCAACACAGCAGTCAGCGCCGGCCCCCGCACCCACCCCGACACCGTCGACGTCTCGGCCTCTCTCATATGCAGCTGCGATACAAGCCGTGCCCCAAGACTGGCACATCGAATTTAGCCTCGACAATCGGGTGATTAGCAACGAGACGACCATCTACCGAGCTGTCCATAGCAGTTCCTCTAACACTGAGGATCATCTCAGCCGCACCGTATGGACTGCAGTTCACCCTATCAAGTTCCGGCGCGTCTCTGGGCCGCCCCCAGCGGAGTCCAACGGCTTTGGATCCACCTCTGATACCTCCACTGATGTAAACGGAGTGCCTACCTCACTAGCAAATCATCCTACCACGGCATCAATCCTTCGACTGCTGAACATTCTTCACGCCTTGAACAGCAACATCGAAGACATTTTGGTGGAAGACAAGAGCGCTCTGAGGTTAAACGTGGAAGCTGAGTCACAGTTCGTGAACACGAAGCTTACTGCAAAGCTCAACCGCCAGCTTGAAGAACCTCTGATTGTAGCAAGCAACTGCCTGCCCGGGTGGAGCGAGGATCTAGCTAGATTGTATCCGTTCCTTTTCCCGTTCGAGACTCGTCATTTGTTTCTCCAATCGACGTCATTCGGCTATGCTCGGTCAATGAGCAGATGGCAGAACGCGCAGCAAGAGGAGTCGAACCGCCGGGATCGTCGGGACGACAGACCTTTCCTTGGACGCCTTCAACGTCAAAAGGTGCGAATTTCGCGGTCGAAGATCCTCGAGTCCGCGATCAAAGTGATGGAGCTATACGGGGCTTCTCAAAGCATTCTCGAGGTCGAGTATTTTGAGGAAGTCGGAACTGGACTCGGCCCTACTCTTGAGTTCTATTCCACCGTCTCGAAAGAGTTTTCTAAGAAGAAACTCAAGCTATGGCGCGAGATGGACTCTAACGATTCGGAAGAGTTTGTGAGCGGCCCCAACGGTCTCTTCCCCCGCCCTTTAAGCGACGATGGTCCCAAAGGTGCGGAGCAGATCACACAGCTGTTCAAGACCCTTGGAAAATTTGTCGCTCGATCGATGATCGATTCTCGTATCATTGACATCAACTTCAACCCTATCTTTTTCCGTATAGGGGACGGTTCGTCAGGCGTGAAACCTTCACTCGGCGCGGTGAAGGTGGTGGACCCCGGTCTAGCAAACTCTTTGAAGCATATCAAGAAGTTTGCCTTGGCAAAGAAGGAGATAGACGAGGATCCGAACCGGACCCCAGCACAGAAAGTAGCTGACACCGAAAACATCGTCATTGACAACGGGAGGATCGAGGACCTTGCCCTGGACTTCACTCTGCCCGGGTACCCCGAAATTGAGCTGATCCCAAGCGGATCACACACCCCAGTTACCATTTACAACGTCGACTCTTACCTTGATAAGGTCATCGACATGACCCTAGGAAGCGGCGTCAAGCGACAGGTGGACGCCTTCCGAGCTGGCTTCTCCCAAGTTTTCCCTTATTCTGCTCTTAGCGCTTTCACCCCCGACGAACTGGTAACCTTGTTTGGCCGTGTCGAGGAAGATTGGTCACTCGAAAGTAAGTCAATTTCCCCAGATCAATTTTTGGGCAGTCTAACTTAGTCGTTTAAGCTCTAATGGACTCGATCAAAGCGGACCACGGATTCAATATGGACAGTAGAAGCGTCAAGAACCTGCTCCAGACTATGAGCGAGCTAACTCCTTCGCAACGCCGTGACTTCTTGCAGTTCACAACCGGCAGCCCGAAGCTTCCCATCGGAGGTATGTTTGGCCCTTTTATACGCGTTTGTTCTCGGATGTTAATTTCTCCGCAGGTTTCAAGAGCTTGACTCCTATGTTCACTGTGGTTTGCAAGCCCAGCGAACCCCCTTACACGTCTGACGACTATCTCCCAAGTGTCATGACCTGCGTCAACTACTTGAAGCTACCCGACTATACCACCCTTGATATAATGAAGAAGCGGTTATTCACCGCTATAAAGGAGGGCCAAGGCGCTTTCCACTTGTCTTGATGACCAGGGCATGCCCGAGCTCCGCCAAGCAGGCTGGATTACAGTGCGGCCGGTGGACCGACTCTGCCGCCCATACTGGCACTAATCGGTATTCGCTAACAGCCTTGCGGCCCCATCGACAGGAACAACTGAACCTACACGATGAGCGGCATAGCTAGCGCTTGGTTAAAGCATTACAGAAATGGTTGATTCCTAATAAAGTTTCATGCATAAGGGTTATGAGGGACATGGGAGGCCGCAAAATTCCTTTACGTTACGCCACTGTATACTTCACCGCAAATTCCCCTGTATTTTGACGCCGTCGATTGCACTCATACTTAGATACTGGCCATGACAACAATGCAAAATGGGGTTATGAAAGGGCGTAAATTCGAGTCCCGGACGAGGTTGCTCTGCTGCATAGAAGGTTAGGGTGTTCGGCTCAGGAATGAAAATAATGGCCCGAGGTGGAGGGATTGGACTTGCAGGCTGGGATGACTGTGATAAACCCGGTATTTGCCACGTTTTCCCGTGCCATGCATGGCTTCGATTACGGCAAATAGATCGGTCAAGTCCTTACATCCAAGCTGCTTAATACATTCATTGACTTCCCATGATGATCATTGTGATACCACCCGGCGTGCTCAGATAGCCGAGGCAGGAGCCAGCACGTTGTTGCGTAAATACTACTAGGCATGTCAACTTGTGTGCTGAACCGCCAGACATACGCTGCCCCTGTATCGGAGTCACAGCTCCGCTCCCTGCAAGGCAATGTGATGTCTCCTTTGCCGGATTTGGCTATACAAACCCCCGTCCGTGTGCTAAGGCAATGGGGTTGCTGTAAGCGTGTATACGAAACTGTACCAGTAACACATGACACAGACGAGGATCCCCATTTGCCGTTATCCCCCAACACATCGCTCAGCAACAGGCTCAATCACTTAGAAGCCAGGACAATAACACAGTGCTACAAAAGAGCTGAGAATGTCCCTTACGATTTCCGGTTTGAGGACCATTGTATTTGACCGATGTTGTGTAGGTTACCATTGGTCGCCTCCGTTCATGTATATACAGAGCCGCAGCGAAGACGTCAACCACAGCTGCAAAGCTATTTGCTTTGTCTCCCCGTCTTCCAGGAATTTGCCACAGTGACACGTCATGAGCGGCCTGGATTTCCTGTTATTCCTTCGGCGTTTGGTATGTGGTGTAAGACCGGGGAGCTCACCCGTCCTGATTTTTCTGATATGTCTTACGTCTTCGGCGTCGAGTGTTATTTGACAGTAGAACTCGCTCACACCTTCATCTACCTACCTCCTCACGGCTATATAAGGTAGCTAATCTACCAGTAGCCAACGTATACGGCGCTCCCTACAACCGGCAGAGCAACAAGACCATGCCAGCAGAGAAGTGCAGAGGGCGAATGCCCTCTCCCGCAGAAATCTCGAAGCACTTGGGAGCAGCCTGGTCCGAGGGCATTCAAAAGCCAACCGTCCACAGATAACCGCGCTCTACAGTCCAAAACAATTCTCGACGAGACACAAATCAAGGGCTGGTTCCAAAACTGCTGGTACAGGCTGCAGTCCATCCCAGAGAAGGGAACATTCGAGAAGAGCCGTACGTCGTTTCCGTCGGAGAAGGTCCAACGCTCGGCAAAGAACACGACTGGGCCTGGAGCCCAAGCCTCCTCCTCTGGTTGCCGGCCGCGCAAGCCGAAACATCGCCTACTCCCCGCCTACCCCCCAAGGTCGAGGATCCTTGGCCGGATGGCTGAATAGACATTAACAAGAGCCGGGATGCACTGGAGCCCACATCTCGCCAAGCAGACCGGCTTGCGCGTTCCCGAGGTTCGGCGCCGGCTCTATCATTACCTCGACTCTGGTCTCTCTAATAATGTCGAGGTGCGGACGGAGGCGCTCCGGGGCCTATCCGCGCTGTGGACGTGCCCGAACCAGCTGTGGAAGGCATGGCCGGCGTACCCGGCCGACCCGGGGGGTAACTAGGACAAGGACGTTGAGCCGCCCACGGCGGAACCATTGAGCAGCCTTGAGGATAAAATCGTCGCCTCGGATCTTGACAACCATTCTACTTACGCACCCAAGACCATGAGGGACGAACTGAGCTCCCTCGCAAAGGAGCAGGAGCTGCAGCTCGGGAACAAGGCTGCCGCGACGCAAGCTCGGGGCTCAACGCCACGATTTCAGGTCGTTTGTTAATGTCTAGGAGCAGTGGGATAGGCTGTGGAATAGATTAATTCTGGAGGACGGCGCGGCGTCTTAATTAATGCTTTTCCGAGATGGAGGTCTGTCAGGAGCTTACTCAGCCGGCATCAGCGCTGTTCAGGGAGCAGCGGCTGGGTTGGTGGCAAACCGCATGTCTCTTAGGTCCCACATCGTGGGTTAAGCAAATTTATAATCTGAGCGTCAATGCTCAACGTGATTGATTATACACATCCGCAACGAGGGCGATGGCTAGAAATGAGCCTATAGTTAGAGGCGAGGCTACAACGACTGCGGCCCTAAACATTGCCCTCGGGCGGCATTCACAAGCCTTCGAACTCTTATCCCTTAACCATGACGCAAGACGCGGTCCCCGATTCGTCAAGCAATCGCATTAAGTTTCTACCCGAGTATCCCTCCGCTATTCCAGCGTTCTACAATTCAGAGTTTCGGCTCCAGAGTTTCTTCTGTCTTCCTGTTCCTCACCGGCGGGCGGCCGACGTTATTCATGAACCTCTCACTCATAGTCGTCTTCTCTCGCATCGGTAACTTGGTCCATTCCTCGTACTGGCGCTCAGCCTCCCGCCACCGCTGCATCTCCTTCCCTATCCATGTGGCGGCATGCTCGGCACAGTGCCCGGGCACCTCCATGGGAAACAGGTGACCCCGGCCTTCCAGGACTACCTCGGCGACCCTCCCCGCCTTGATGCCGCCGCTGCCGCCGCCCCCGCTGCCGCACAGCTGCGTCTTCTCCCGCCTCGACTCCGGCATACTGAGGTCGCTGTCGCTGCCGAAGACCCAGAGGACCGAGGGCCGCACGTGCGGCAAGTTCTGGAGGATGACCGAACCCTCGCTGCGGTAGAACGGGAACGGGTTCGCGGGGTCCACCTTGTCGTTCAATGCGGGATCGAAGTCCGGCGCCCCGTCCCGGTCCACGGCGCCGTCCGGCCGTGTGTAGGGCCACAGCGGCCGGAAGAACGTGAAGACCTCCTGGTGCTTCGTCGTCTTCAGCGTCGCCTGCCCGGGATCCGGGAACAGTAGCGTGGGCGTGTCGCGGATTGCGTGCGCGATCCAGGCGTCGAGCACGCGCGGATCCCACGCCAAGTAGAAAGGCGAGCGCCGAAATGCTTCCGCCGCCGCTTGTCGCGACGGCCACGTTTCACGACGGAACGTCGAGGATTGTGTGGGTCCGACGCCGGCACCCATCCTCTTGAACGTGAAATGGGTGATGACCGGATCCAGAAGGACCAGCGTGGTAAACAGCCGCGGGTGCATCAGCGACAGGTGCGTCAGGATGTTGCCGCCGAACGAGTGGCCGACGCCGACGAGCGGCCGTGGCATCTCAGCGCGGAACACATTCGTCATGTGCAGCAGATCGCGCGTGTGGTCATGCCAGCAGGGATCGTTGCCGAGGGCGTGCTCGTTCAGCACGCCGCTCTGCCCCTGGTTCGCCACGTCAGCGATCCAGATGCCGCGGATCCGGAATCCTTGCGCCTTGGAGCGCGCGTGGAGGTCGGCCCAGAGCGCCTCGTAGAGCTCCTTGGGGAACCCGTTGGCGTGGGCCCCGATGATGGTCACGTCGCCGGGCTGCGGGTCCGGGTTGTCGAGGGGGATGTATTGCTTGATGTGGATGTGCAATACGTCTTCCTGGGAGTTAGCTGTCGCGCGCGGCCACTCCCGTACGTGCTGCGCAGGTATGGTGTGCTCCTTGACCTCGAATGGAAATGCCATCGCGGATGTTGGTGTTAGCTAGGTTCTAGGGTTCGAGCGCTGCACCGTCTGTCCAGGTTTGAGACCGCCCTTTCGAACGATATCAAGTATACTAAGCAGGTATAACAAATTCCAAGCGAATCTTGTGAGACTTTAAATGCGATCTGCCTTCCCTTGCATACTGCGAGCCGTCTGTTTGTAACGCTGCGTCCCTAGTAGCCGGTTGAGTTTACAGCAGAGAGGCCGCTATACTCCCCTCGTCGGAAAAAACTGGGGGGATGCCAAAGCGCCTTGCAGGCAAACGCCTTGATAACAACCCCCCGGTGTTCTCCTGTAAATAATTTGAGATAGCGCCGGTAGCACAGTCCTATTCAGTTGAGTCGCTCAACATGAAACCGGGTTCCGAGGCCACAGCAACTCAGTGTCACCGATTGGCGTAATGCTGTTCGATAGTAGCCTACAACCTAGCTCCGAAAAGGGGGAATACGCGAAGGGATTAATGAACTGAGGAGCACAAGCAGGCAGGGCTGGAGAAGGTTGACGAGGGGGAAAGCCCGGCGTATGCTCTTAAGAACACAAAAGGTACCTATACCCACCTGCGCCTATGTATGTAAATACATACCTCTTATATGGACTTTGGTACTGGGCAGTCCTGGGTCTGTTTGCTTCGATATACCTCGGCAGATATGAAGAGCCGGAAGATGACGATCTCCAATTGGTCACTTGCAGGGTAATATCAGTGGGAGAGCTCCCAAAGTTTCATTGCCCACCGTTTGAAGCCGGCCACTTGGCTAGACTAGTACTTCAAACATACAGTGCCTAACCGCAAGGTGGAGAAGATCGAGTTAGCTCGCCCGCATTTGGCAGGCCTGTCCCCGGCAGTGAAAACGAATTGGGGAAGCCGGCAAACAGATGCATTTAAGCGGTGAAATTTAATCGATATGCATTTGACGCGAATATTTAGATTACATTCCAGCGCGACGCGTGCCCGTCCCACCACTCTAGGCAGGCAAGTAGCCACTTGACGTAGGCAACGTGGACCACACGATTCCGCATTCAGCGAATTCGTCAAAGCGACAAAAGCATCCCAAGATATTTGAAGCGTCTTGCCTGCCAAGGGAAATTTTGAAAAGTTGCGTTCGCGGGAGGCCCGTCTTCGTTGTAATGCCTGCGCAAACCCGATCACGCGGCGATTCGGCCGCAAACGTGACATACAGCCCAGCGCCCGCAGCGCCAAAGCAGAAACATTTCCCGCCTCGACGGCGGCATATCAAAACGTATGGCCGAGTTACCAGCCATCGCATCATGCAACAAGAGACTCTAACGCAAATGAATTTCGTTTCACCAGAGGATGCCGAGTACATCGACTTGGACGATGAAGATGAGGCACCGGATGAGTCAGTGAAGGAGTCCAAATCGAAGCCTGCTAAAGGAAGCAGGCGAAAGACCATGGGTGATGAGGTGGGCTCCAGCAAGAAGCCTAGAGGCAGCAAACGCAGGAAAACCATGGGGGACACTCCATCAATGAGCGCATCCAGCAGCTTCCATACCCAGACATTGACCCAGTTCCTCTCAAACAAAGATGAGGGTGAAGAGCCCTGGGAACTGGATGGCTCGGAAGCTGATGAAGACCTTGGTTTCGTCATGGAGACCCCGAGGAAAGCGAAGAAAGGCCAATCATTAGATGACGTGGATTTGAGAGCGACGGGGGAGGGGCCAGACCAGGGTCCAGGTTCGCAGCTCCCGAAACCTGCGACTCCTTCGAACCGTCAGAAGAGGACAGAGATTCCCTCTTCTGAGTCCCCAGCGACCACTCCAATGTTAATGCGCTACAGCCCTCCTGGGCAAACGAAGTCCCCACTTATGGGGAAGTCAGCAAATGCTACAGCACCTCCATCCATACTTAGGAGCGTCCATAAAACGTCAAGGAATTTGGTCATCCAAGACACATATAGTTCGACACATAGTTCCCCCAACCCGGGGACACAGACACCAAGGGCTGCTGTCAAATTCGACACCCCAAAGAAGCTACGTTTCAACATTCCGGAAGACAAGGAAAATATCACACCCGGCCGAACTAAACCCAAATCCCCAAAGCCACTAAGGAAGACACCAGCGAGGCAGCCCCTGCGGGAAGTCCCGGACTCCGATGCCGAGGACGGGGAAAGCATTGCAGGTTTCGACCCAGGCCGGGGCACGGAATTAGAGGAAAGCGAATCGACAGATGGCCCCCCAGAGAGTCCGACTCCTATGGGCAACCTTGAGGAAGCAGAGACCTGTTACGGCCTCTTAGGTGATGAGACTCAGGCCGAAATTTTCTCGTCGGATCACTTTCAAGACCATTCCCTCGACCCCAAGGCCTCGGCATCCAACCCTTCACATGATGATGCTGTTGCGGAAGCACCACAAACAGCAACAGAACACGTCGCTTCGGACGTCTGTGTGACCGATGCACCCCTGACTCCAGTCGTAGAGCAATCGCCAGCTTCCTCACCGCTAGCCCAGAATTCGGACGAAAGCGTGACGCCGCGGGCTACGGAAGCCAATGCTGACACCCAATATACACAATGCTTAGAAAGCCAACGCTTGCCTCTTGAAGCCATCCATGCCATGGGCCCACAGACCTTGCGTTCAGATATCATGGTATCTCTTCATCCTGAACACTTGGCGAAAATTGTGGATGGAACCAAGAACCACGAGTTCAGGCCTTGGAAAATACCAGCGGAAGTGTCACGTGTGTGGCTTTATGCGACGAAACCATTCAGCGAACTACGGTATATGTGCATCTTCGGACCTCCCAAGGAGCCTGGTCAGGTGGAAGACGAAAAAGGAGTAGGAAATAAAGCTTTCAACCAAGGAAAGACTATCAGCAAATATGCGCATGAAATCTTACAGGTTTATGAACTCAACAACCCCGTTTCCCTACAGGAGATGATAAGGAAAGGCTGGGTCAAGGGCGCTCCGCAGAAATACAACTACGTGCTTCCGGCGGTGGTAGGAGAGCTCACGGCAAACCTACGGTGTGCTCTATTCGAGGAGAAGGATGAGACGCAACATGTTGGGGGGCACTTCAACGTGACCGAGTCGCAAGAAATCAGGGCCCAGATCCAGAACGATGTGGCCTACTCGACCCAGCACCCCTCGTCCGAGTTGGCGGAAGAGGTAATCCCTTCCAGCCAACGGAGCCGGAAGTCGGCAGCGAGGCGCGATACTAGAGAAGAGGCTGGGGCTTTTGCAAAACCTGTGTTGCCTAAACCCAGTTCCGGAGGAGCAACCCAAGGAGAGCCCAGCCGTACGAGCCAGAGGCAGAACAGCCTCATCCGCCCCTCACAAGCGACCACCGTGACCCAGATGTCTTCCAGCCCCGCAGTTACGCCCGAAAAGTCGCTTCCCCGCCCCATTACTATCTCCAGCGATGCCTCCGTCGAGCTGCACAGCAGCAGTCCGCCGGCAGAGCAGCGCAGGCACCACTCGCTCAGGTCGTCGCAGTTCCTCACTAGAAGCCAGATGTTGCCAGAGAGCCTGCTCAACGACGAGACGCGCGAGCCACCGCCTATCATCTGGGATTCGGCGGACGAGGAGTCGGATTGAGTTTCTTTGGGCATGATTGAAACAAACTCTATGTTTGTTCTCTTGTTTAATGGATTACTAGGTTATTGGCCATGTTGCATAGGTTGCATTGCTTGGAGTTGCAGGATGATCAGCGAGATGTGCTATATGTAATGTTGGCAATAGGAGCTAGGTACCATGGTACGGTCATGACGGGTTTAGACGTGAAAGGGAATATGATATGCTTCAGGCCGGCTTCATTTGGGATAATGACTAGCAGTGCATATGTTTAGTCCTGATGGCACTGTCTTGGTTTTGGGGTCCCATCTCTTGATGATAGCTGCCTCATAAATAGTGTCACATCGGGAAATGGACGAAATAGACAGGTCAATACTAGACCAGGAACCGAGGAATGAACTGGGAAATGCTTGGGGATGCTGCAGCACGGCTACGGATATGCATTCAGCAGTTTTATATTCCGGATTATCCACGTGACTCTAAGCCACGTTTATCTAGTTATCCCGAGAATTAGCCATTGCTGCCTCAAGGCCGAATCCCGACGACTCCAACTTCATGTGAGCTTGCAGCGTCTGCAAATCGACCGTATATTATGACTCATCACTTGCTCTACGAACCCCTTGACAACTCGCGCAATGGAATACGACTTGTCACCATCCTCCCGAGCGAAAACGAGGAGGAACCGGTAGCTTGCCGTCTAGAGACGGCCAGCCTTACCGATGGACTTGAATATGTCGCCATGTCCTATGTATGGGGCGATCCATCCGTCACCAAGGATATCGTGGTGAACGATACAGTGTTTCCAGTGACCACGAACCTGGAAGCCGGGCTATGGCATTTTCGAAAATACGGCCTGGTTCCATGTGAGGACAAAAAGGGGGAAGTCCGCCTGTGGGTCGATGCCATCTGTATCAACCAACAAGATGTGCTCGAACGTAATCAGCAGGTCGCACGCATGGGGATTCTGTATAGGAATGCGAACTTCGTCCTGAGTTGGCTTGGCTGGCCAGGTACAGATCGTATTGATACTTCCCTATGGCTAATGAAGAGCTTTACTGCAGCCCTGCCGCACGAGCTGAGGCTTAATATTCTTAGCTTGAAGGATCCAGGCGATGGCGGTAGCACGGAGGTAGAAGAAGACGACAGCAGTGGAGAGGTGACAGATCCATATAACTGGGAATCCGAACTCATCCAAGAAGGTCTAAAATGGATGACAAGCCAACCTGCATTGCACCACGACGGGAGTACGTATAAGCCCAACGATGCGTGAAATTCCTTTACCGCATTGGTGAATCTGCCGTACTGGAGACGGGTATGGATTCACCAAGAACGGGCTCTTTCCAAGTCGCCCAGCAGAAACCTGATACGCTGTGGTGCCGAACTGGCTACGTGGGAAGGCTTTGTCTTTTTCTTCTCGTTTATCAAAGCCTTGGCGAATAATTGGGTGCGGCCCCCGGAGATCCACTTTGTCCCCTGGCAGTTACTCATGTCGGGCCTTATGAAGCCCGTAGTCACTTTCACTAACAGGCTAAGGGCGTGGTGGAAGTCGGGCCGGGCCGTCCCCTACCTCGTCCCCGTGGTCGCCGAGGTATCCGAAGCTACGGACCCGCGTGATGTGATATACGGTCTACGGAGTATACTTAACCTAGATCTAGAGGTCAACTACGAGAAGTCTGTGAGGCGGGTCTACCTCGATTGGCACGCTGAGGCTACTGCACAGAGCCTGAAAAGTGGCGAGGTTAAAGTCGATCTGATCAGCCGGGCCGGCATAGGTCTCTATGAGGAGAATAAGCATAACCTTCCCTCGTGGCTTCCTAACCTAAGTAGGCTCCATGAAAAGAGATTCGTAGTTAATGTCAACGAGCCTACGGACATAGCTGCGAAAATCAACTTAGGAGCCCCTCGAGAGCAGTACTATTCAGAGGATGGGGTACTGAGCGTGTACGGAGCAGTCTGTGACCAAGTCACCCGAACAACCCTGTCCACGGACGATACCGACAACGTATTCCAGGCCCTCCGCGAACTTGGCGCCGACTACGTCTCATATATGAAAGATAAGGACCATCCAACAGGCATACGGCCGCTCCAGGCATTGTATTATACAGTGCATCGGGGCACCGACCCCTTCACAGGCCAGCGGTTTGCCCGAGAGCTAAACCCGCTATCAGGAGCGGCCAAGGTATTGCGCCACCTATGTGAATTCGACCAGCCAACAATGACAACGGAGCTCGACTGGAGCTACGTCGATCTCGAGGCCGCCGAGGGCCTGGCCGCGTACATCGAATCCCGGTTCCGCGACTGCGGGGACGCAACTGACACGGAACAGTGGCGGAGGGCCATGGTCGACGTGTCGCTGGACCACTGCCAGGCGCAGGTCATAGAGGTCATGATCAGGTGGGCCTCCGTCTATAGCAAGGCGGTGTTCTACACCGCGCGCGGCTATATCGGGATCGGACCCAGGTATACGCAGATCGGGGACCGGCTGTGTGTCGTCGATAATTGCTCCCTCCAGGTCCTCCTGCGGATGGAAGACTCCGGATACAGACTTGTGGGAGCGGCTTATGCGTATAGGTTGTCGGAAACTCAACCGCGTGAGACTATCCAGTCCGGCGGATTCAAGCTAGAGAAGTTCGAGATTCACTGATGATGAGTTTCAATTCGAGCATATGGGATAGAATCATCCGTTGTCGGTTTGGTAGTCCTGTCCTCCAGCAGAGGCCCTGAAGAATGGATAACATATATAGTACGTTCGCAGGCAATTTGTGTACGCGGTTCTGTCAAGAGCATGGTAATAGACATGCTGCTTTTAACGCTTTGGAAGCTGGGTTGGAGGCGGGCGCGCACATCCGAATAGCTGAAGCATAAGGGTGGCCGAGGTAGAAATAGGGGGAGCCATTGGGGACTTGCCACAGATTGATTAGCTAGTCTACCAATACCTCAAAATCTGTGATCCAAAGGGAAAGTCTTATTTAATTAAAGGCGGAATTGGCAGAGAAAAGAGTTTAAGGCTTTATTTTTGCTCTGGTGTCATGGTAAAATATCTCCCGAGTGTCACTTTGTACAATTGTCACGAGTGTCCGGGTTTGTCCGAACCAGGATTGTCTGGAAGCCTTAATTACCTCTGGAACCCTTGTAAAGCCTAAATCTAGTCAGGGTTGGGCGTCATCCATGACTACTGTCATGGCGACACTTGAGCCATTACGCCAAATGCCCCATACCCCCAGAACGGATACAGGATTCAAGACTGAAAGTCTTGGTTATAAGAGACTCTATATGGGTACGACCAGAACCGGCATGACTAGGGGACGCAATAATAGCAGTTAGTAATATATGCTTGAATCCCGTTCTCCTCGCGTCAATCCCTCCTTTACTACAGTGACAGTGATAGGAGATATTAGTCCACCGCGAGTCCCATGTCCAATGAACACTCCTAAAGTTAGTTGGTGTGAGAGGAGACACGCGTACCCACCTCCTCATGCTATTTTATGGCGCGGGCCGTGATGAAGCTGGTGCCCTTATCGTTGCCCGTACATTACTTTTCTCTAACCTGGTCCGTTCTGTTAATGACAGCTCATCAAGTCCGGGGCATAAAAATTGGAAGCGGAATGAGACAGCTCGAGTATACGAACCGTGAAGCTCTCCCTTCCTGCATGGCCGATCAGGGCCATGGCGCAAAAACGCGTAGCAGACGAGACAGAGGGCTCTGCTAGATATCCCCGAGAAAAGAGAGTTTGGTTCTCAGCTTCTTCTTCTGCAGCTAGTCGAATCTCCTGGCACGCCGTTTGAATACGCAACGGTCCAACTTTCAACCCTTCAATACTTATTCCTTGAAACAAACCGTCGTGAACCAGATGCTGGAGACGCCAACGTTTCCGGGGGGGGGAGAGCTCTCAGATGTACCCCGAGAACTACGTCGGGCATCAAATCTCATTCTTCGGGAGCACCACCATCTTATCCAGCTCAGAGCTTTATAAGCAAGGTAATGTAGCTTGTTCGGAGCATTCGGGAAACCCTTATTTACTCCTTATTAAGCGCTTCATAGCTAGTCTCAGGGCCTTTGATTCGTCGTTAAGACGGCCGGGTATCGAATCCCATTCTTCGGGAGCAATACCACCTTAACCTACCCAGAGCTTTACAAATGAAGGCAACATAACTTCTTCAGAATGTTCAGAAAGGCCTTCTCTACCTCCTAGTAAGCCCTTGGTAGCCAGCGTCGAAGCAGCTAATTCGTGGCCGGGACGATTGATCATGATGGGGCACAGAAGAAAAGCTTGTGAGCGCTGCTACAACAGGCGCACGAAGTGTAGTTTGCAAAGCTCCAGATGTAACGAATGTTCCCGTCAAGGCGCGAATTGCATTTGTCCCCCCGTGGACGGCGACGCCGTGCTAGGCCTAATCGTGCGGAGCAATCCCCGGCCCGAGCAGATGGCCAACGAGATCAAGAATGGAAAACAACCAGACACAGATATTTCGAAGCTCGAGTACATATGCCAGCCTGGTAACCGTCTTAGCCTCGTTCGCGCGTAGTAGATAAAGTGAGTTAGGGAAAATCTTCACGGAATAATCCCCAACGAAGTCTGCGGGGGATGTCCTTTGGAGAGTCCCGAAGTTATCTGCGAAACACTGGGTAGCGCCCAAACGCGCGCCGCTGGTATTCCGGCTGGGTTGCAAAACATTTGCAGAAGGCAATATAAATGTGGCTACAGGGGCAGAAGGCGGTAGTGACGCGCTGGTCGAGATTTCTTGCGGCAGACATGGCGCCTTTGTTGGAGCTTCTCAGAGAACAACCAGGTTGTTGCGAATAGGGCGGGGTGAGGATGAGACACCATGGACATGTTATGGGGATTAGACAACATATGTCTTCGAGAGAAGTTATAGAGTCAACTGTTTTAGCTGACTAGACATACCCTGGCCATAAAAGGGGAGAGTTCAGATGTTCAGGAAGAAGAACACAAGAACGTACATGGTTTAATACCGTCACACGTTTATGGAACTAACTGCTACGTTTCTTCACGACTTCCGATATTAGTTAATAGTCAATAGGGGCAGTCCGTTTACCTGGTTGCAAGGATCAGAACCCAAGGCTTCGCTGGTAATTACGACGAGACTCTTCGATTCATTCGGCATAGTAATGTGCGCAAGGCAGTAATCAGCTGCGCAAGTTCTAGCAAGGATTGAGTAGTTCCAACGCCTATGGGGTCTTAATGCATACTTAGCTGACCCGACAGTTTCAAGGACCTGGGCATAGACGCAGGATAACGACCAATAACCTCCTTTGCCAAGCTCTCGATGCAGGTGCAATAAGAGGAGCAGCTGGCGTCTTCCACTATTGGATGATGCGGGTGAGCAAGACCTTGGCTGGGAACGTAGCTTATGTTAGGATGGATAAGGGCAGCCACGCGGCCCCATCCGTGCCGCCACGTAGATGGACGCCAACGACGGAGTTGAGAGCTGGAGGGGTGCGTAGTTTATTGGCCCGTTAACCAACGAGACCTGAGAGAATGTCGGTCTCAAATTTAGAGTGATGCTTCCGTCTCAGCGGCGCGGAATCCTCATGGCCGTGACTGGACCGGCGCCGAAGAGGGTCGGACCAAGGTGGATACGGTAGGCTCGTTGCAACAGGATCCAACAAGGAAGCGCGTGTAGCCTCTAGTTGACTGGCTAAGTATGCACAAGTAGTCCCGCTTGCAAATCGAGCTGCCGCCTAAATAGATTGGTGGAGGGCTCCTGGCCGGGTGCGTATGTCCCTACTCAAGATACAAATAGTAAATGGTTAGTGACATCACTATTAGTCGAGAGATTACTTATCCTTAGCCCGTGGCAAAGACATGATAAGGATAGGTTAGGGCTGTTGGCGCGGAGGTCAGAGGCTGAGCGCAACTTGTCTACCTGTATCTTGCAACATCAGGAAATAAGTAGGTTGTGCTTTTGCACTCCGAAGAATAACGTCAATTTGGTCACAATATGTACAAGCTGCATTGGAGAACGTCTATTTCTTGGGCTCCTCCTTCTTCTCCTCGGGTTTCGGCGTAGGGAGCTTGAAGGTATCGGGTTTGCGGTCTTCGCCAGGCCCAACAGGCTCCCAGGCGGTGGTTCCTCCTTCGAAGTTGCGGAAAGCCTGGGTCAACTCGAGTGGTTCGGTGACGATGCGCTTCTTCTCCTCGTCGTAGCGGATCTCGGTATACCCGGTCAGAGGGAAGTCCTTTCGCAGAGGGTGACCCTCGAAGCCGTAGTCGGTCATGATACGGCGCAGATCCGGGTGGTCGACGAAGAAGACGCCGAACAGATCGTAGACCTCACGCTCGTACCAGTTGGCCCCATCGTACAGGGGCGTGATACTCGGAACTGGGGAAGCCTCATCGGCGTAGGTCTTGACTCGAATTCGCGCATTGTGTCTCACACTCAGCAAGTTGTAGACGACCTCGAATCGTTGGTCCTTGGTGGGGTAATCGACGGCAGTGATGGAACTGACCGTCGTGAACTCGGCAGCCGTGTTGTCTAGGGTTCAAGTCAACGAGACGGACACGTTAAGCACGAACTAGTTGGCCCGTCTTACATTTCAAGAAGGAGAAGACGGGTATGACGCCGGACGGGGGGATGTAGATACACAGCTCATCCTTCCAGACAGAGAACTGCTGGATGTACTTGGGCAGACAGCTCATAAGCCAGGATCCGTATCGGTGCAGGTCGTCGGCCTTGGACTGATACTTGTCTGCGGGGTTGACGATGGGAGCCTTCAGCTCCTTGGGATGATCCCTGGGAGCCTTTCGCATGTTGGGCAGATCCTTGGGGATGGCGACATTTTGGCTGCTCGTAACGGAGAAGCAGCGGATCATCTGGTTGTTGCGGCACTGAACCGAGGGTTTGGCCGGTCGCAAGGCGGCACCCAAGGCTCTATTTCGGCAGAGCTTGGTCGCCATGATGGAGTCAGGATAGTCGGCCGGGCCAATTGGTCGTGCTTTGGTTGAACCCTTTCCGTGTTGAGTGACGACGACGGGATTTTTGATCGGATCGACGGTTTTATTGGGAGGTCAAATCGAAATCATTATTACGAGAGAGTCGGCGACAGCTTCCTTACCTAAGGTGGGGGTACATAGGTACTTCGTTCCTCTTTCCCTTTCCCTCAAAACCGGCCAATAATTGCTGATTCGTTGCAAAGCGCCCTGGAGCGTTGTACCTAGGTACCTGATTCGGGGATTATCAATGTTCCGAAGCTCCCTAAAACTTGAGGTATTCCACCACCCTGGGCCTCCACCGCTGCGACCTGACACAGTGTACTTAAAACAGTACGGCACCCTAGGTTCCAGCCCGAACTGGTCAAAATCGGCGCTAAGCCATTTCGGACCATCGAAGCCTATTAGGAAGGTTCTGCTTTTTGGGCGGTGGTGATGGTGGTGGTGGTGGTGGTGGAGTTTGTTGGTGGGTGGGTGGCGCACTGATCAACTGACGTTCTGCACCCCCGTTAAAGTCGGCAAACCTTCATGAGACCATTCCTCGTTCAAATCCACATATCCACCTTGTCTGTATTTTTCACCTTCACGCTCACCTTCCCCTTAAGATCTTTCAGATACTCGGAAACTGCACCTACATTTGTTTCTGGGGCGTCTATCTCGTTCATTTTCTTCACTATTTCCTGGAAGGACTTTCATGATTTTCCTTGAGTCAACCATAGACTGAGGTTTCCTTCGTCGAGCAACCACCCATCTTGGGCAAACCCCTACCTAGAGTTTGTGTAATATCCAAAATTAAACCCTCTACCGTGCTTTATTTCGTGCGACACTGCATCATTTGCCGTCTTGTCGCCGAAGCGCATTCGTAATATCCCCCGCGACATCCCCCCGTCCTAGTATCCTGAACACCGTTCCTCTCGCCTGTCCACTCGGCGGTGTTTCTGGGTGAAGCTTGCTGGACTACCAAGATGGCACCTCAAGACAGCTTCATCGATGACGAAGACGATACCTGGTATGCTTATTCCGTCCGCATTCCCTTGGTACGAACCATGAGATCACTAACAGCTTTATGAAGCCCTCTTTGCATCGAGGAATTCGATCTTTCCGACCGAAATTTCAGACCTTGTCCGTGTGGGTACCAGGTATGTCTTGATTTGCCATATCACAAAAATTTGGTCGCATCCACTGATGTATTCTTCGGTCTAGATCTGTCAATTCTGCTTCAATAACCTCAAGAACAACCTTAATGGACTTTGCCCCGCATGCCGACGACCATATGACGAAAAGACGATACAATGGAAGGTCGTTACTCCTGAAGAGTACGCCCACCTCTGTCCACTTAATATCTTTTTGCTGTATTGGGCTTGCTAATGTCCATCCTAGGGAGGCTGAATTCAGGGCCAACATTCAGAAGAATCAGAAGAAGCGTGCCTCGGAACAGCGTCAGAAGGAAGCTCAGAAACGCGAGGCGGAGAAAGAGAACCGCAAAAATCTCGTGGGCGTCCGTGTTGTCCAAAAGAACCTCGTCTATGTCACCGGCCTGACACCGACTGTCCGCGAAGACGAACTCCTGAAGACACTTCGAAAACCCGAGTTCTTTGGCCAGTATGGTAACATCCAAAAGATTTCGATTAGCAACCGCAAATCTTCAGATGGACAAGCCCAGTCTCTTGGCATCTACGTAACATTTGAGAAAAAGGAGGATGCTGCGCGATGCATCCAGGCTGTCAATGGTTCGCAAAACGGTGACCGCATTCTCAGGGCTCAGTTGGGAACTACCAAGTACTGCTCGGCGTGGCTCAGACATGAACAATGTGTTAACAGGCAATGCATGTTTTTGCATGAGTTGGGTGATGAGGAAGATAGTTATACCCGGCAAGATCTTTCATCTCTTAACAGCGTGCATACGCAGCGTCCCATCGCCAATGCGGCCTCATCATCCCGTTCCGCATCGCGACAACAGGTCTCGGCTCCACATCCTCCGGCCCCAGCTTCGCATGCCATGGTACGCACGTCGAGCAAAGATGGATCAGATAGTGGTGACGGACCGGCATTACCAGCATCAGCAAATTGGGCACGCACCACGCAGCAGCGAAGTAGACGGGGAAGTCATGCCACTAGCGGTGCAGCATCGAGTCCCGCTATTTCAGCCTCGCTTCCCGTTACTGCGGAGTCTCCTCGAGAAGCGGTGAACACGACACCAGCACCCGATGCGAAAGCCACGACGAGCCGAAAGACCGAAAAACAGCCAGCTGCGGAGGCGTCGCCCAAACCCCAGAAATCCGACACCGGAGGTGCTGGAAGGGCGGCAACTAAGTCTGATGCACTAGATTTAAGTGTAATCCTCAAGATCTTGGCCGCCTGCCCTGCCAGCGCTTTCGCGCCACCCAAGGACGCAAGCGACTCCTACCCTCCCTTATTCGACATACGCGGAGGCGAACGTAGACGTGCCCTCCGCGAGGAAGAAGAGGCTCGGCTAAATGGTGAAGAAGTCCAAGTCGAGAATGCCGAACCTGCCGATGGCGAACCTGGGAGTGGAAGCCTTGCGCTGGGTGGCGAACCCGAGGAAAGAGATCAGGGCCGCAACGGTGGAGCTTTCGATCAGAGACGGAACCACGGACAACCGCCGATTCAGCGTGCGAATGCAGATGGTCCGTTTGGACCGAGTCTTTCTGGGTTTGGCACCGGTTCTGCGGCCGGATCCGTCAGCGGCCGTACGATGACGCCTCAACAGACGGTGTTCGTCAGACCTCAGAGCAGTTTCATTGATCAGATGCCTCCCGGTCTACCGGCACAACAATCTTCTCTCTTCCAAGGACAAGGTCACACGCGGCAGCAATCCAGATTCAGCTTCGCAAACGAGAATACCGCGAACTCGACCAATGTCAAACTAGCTACGGATCCCAGGATCCTAGCTCAGCAATCATCTATGATGCCCTCCTCGTACCGCACACAGCCTGGAGGACCTTTTTATGCGGGCGGGGCTTCGATACCCGGACCTCCCCCAGGACTGAAGCCCTCAGCCACCCCGCCCGTCGGCGGTAGCATGTTTGGGCAAGGCCATGGCTTTGCTGGCTCAGCTTTCGGCGCAACGTCCAAAGATAATTCCAACGAGCTGCTGCAGTCTTTGATTAGGGGACGCGGTGTGGGCAGCGGCCAAGCACATGACGCGGGAAAGCGTGAGTACCTTTCATTTTCTAATCAATACCCGTCCTCCACATCCTCTACCCCTGCTCCTGCTTCGGGCCTCATGGCAACGCTCTACGGTACTCAGCCTGGAGCTTTCCAAGACTTCGGACCAAAGCAGAAGAAGAAGGGGAAGAAGCACAGACACGCTAACACTTCCTCCTCTGGGGGGAGTGGCTTAGTAGATCTTGCGGACCCGAGTATCCTGCAGGCGAGAATGCAGCACCAGCAACAGGGGAACAACCCCGGAGTCGGCCAGGGGCTGTTTGGTGGTCAGAGCCAAGGTGGGTACAATCCCAACATGATGTACGGCAGCGGCGGGTACGGCAGATGGTAGCTGCCTGAATGTATCGTGGAATTCAGGTCGCGGCGGCACGACTGATTCACCTGTTTTGTGTGATTTCGTTCGTGGGAGTGTATGTTTGAGGCGTTCTGAGGATCGAGGAAAGGTCAAGGGAATAATCGGAGATGATCCGAGGCATTGTTTTGAGCGAGCATTGCAAGAGACATGAACCCGGGATGGTTTAGGGTTGCATTCGGCGTCCACTTGCTCTTGGAAACGACGGGGCTTCTTCACAAGCGCTTTGCCTTCACAAGATACAGACTACATTTCTGGTACTTTGTTCATTTTTTCACGCACATCGTTCGGTCAAAGGGTCACATCAGGCAAGCCATCGTCGTCTTCCACACAGCTTCATGTACGTTAACAACGCAGATCGGGCCCGACGAAAGCGGGTTGGTCAATGTAGCATATACCCATTACAAAGATGCCGCCTCATGTAACCTTGTGGAAGACGACGATGGAAATCTGCATTATGTCGTGTGACGCCCCGCCTGCTCAATCTCCTTTTAACTTGTAGAACCGTTAAAGTTTGTACACTGCTAACGTACAATTTTATATCAGACGACGATCTACTACCCCTCGATGAAGCGTCAACATCTGTCGACGCCTTAGTAGCGGACGACGATGAACTACAGGCGCAATTGCTACCTAGCGGCATGTTTACACCTTTAGTACCACCCGGACTTGGTGTTAGCCATGCACACCCCACGCCAATTGGCGAAAGAAAACCGACCCCAGGTGCTCAAGTTAGGGCTCCCACACCATCAAAATCACCCGCCATTCCTCTCTCCCCTGCAATCCCGCGCCCCGTCACTCCTCTCGTACCAAGATCTGCCACAAAATTAAAGAATCCTGTCTTAAAGGACGAGGCATCTCCCGCTCCTACCGATGCGAAGAAGACTATCAAGGAACTCGCAGCAAGAAGTGGTCTAAGCAAGGACATTGCTTCGCAGGCGTCGCAGGCCTCGAAGACTCCGAAAGGAAAGCGTGTACTACAGGATGAGGACTTCCCGGCACTAGATTCTCCGAAAACGGGCTCAACGCCCAAGGTCACACCAGCCTTGCCGTCGAGGCACGGACACCCGACAAAAGCAGCCCAGGAAAAGAAGCCAGTAGGGAGCACGCCCAGCAAACCTCCGGCAGAGAAAAGTACCTCCAAGGCCGAGAAGCGTCCCATACCCGGGGTCCTTGATATTGAGGCAGCAACAAAGAACATTCCCCAGAGGAGCATTTCGGAAGCAGCCGGTGCAATGGACAAATCGTCAGAACAAGGCTCTTCGAGCGCAGCGGAGCCGTCCAAGTCACAAGTCACATCAGCTATACATACGCCAACCCCCACCACAGCGTCTGTATCATCGCCTTTGACGAGAGCGGTACCCAAGACTCTCCGTCTCGTACAGACGCCACGGGCAGAAACACCACCAGCTACCGTACCGCCTGCCGTCGCCGCCTCGATTCGGTCTGCCGGTGTTTCCTCTTCAGCTCACCGTCCTGCCACACCTGTAAGCGAGATCATCTCGGATAGCGCATCTGTTGTGAGCGCGTCGATTTCTGCATCCCGGACCAGCTCTCCGCCGCCGTCAAAGATTGGCCCAGCATCTATCCGCGCGAACACCAAGAGCCAGCAGCGCAAGCAGCGTAAAGAAGCCTCTAAGGAAGCCGCTGCACATCTTGCCGAGACTAAACCAGCCGAGCAAGAAGTGGAGATTGCGCCAATCGTCGGTAGGAAGAAGAAGCAGAAGAAGGAGAAGAAGTCAAACAATGCCAGCGCTGCGCCAAGTCGGCCCGAGACCCCGCAAGCAACACCGAAGGATGCTTCCGCTCAGGCTAACGACCCCAAGCAACTGGGTGATAACTCTGGAAGCAACACATCTTCGTCCAACTCTTCCGCCAAGGCCAGAGAAGACAAAGGCAAGGATAAGGATGCTCAGGCTACGCTCAAGAGCCCTGCCCAAGTTGATACCTCTATCAGGTTGAACGAGTCGACGAAGACTACCGTTCTTACGCCCGACTACGTCAGCCATACGCCTGAAGCTAAGCTGGAGCAACCTGTTGACGAAGATCTCGGTGATATTCCCAACATTACAGAGGTGTTGCGTGCTCTCATTAGAGAAGGCAGTCTTCCTGAGGCGGAGAAGATTAGCCTCTTCAAAGCTCCGCAGAACCATCCCCAGAAAGTGGATCACAACAGCAACGCACCAGCCGTTGGTCCCCCGACACTCAAAAGGATCGTTGTTAAGGAAGATGAGGAACAACTTAATGCGTTCCAGCCTGTCCGCAAGGTGGTGGACGGGCACTCCGTCCTCCTCACCCCTAACGGAGATTGCCTGCTCAACTTGACTCAGGAGGAAGCCGATAAGTTCCTTGAACTTCAGGATCGACTAAGAGCAGACAGCGCGCGTCCCACAGCGTTCTCCGCTCCTCGCTATGCGCCTGCGAGCGGATTTAGTCTCGTGAAGAACCGCGCCGTTCCAAATGGCACCCCTTCCTTTTTTCCGTCGGGCCCCGACAATTACCCAAGCGACCCGGTTGGCAAGATGCATCGCGAGGAGGCGATTAGTTGTATCAACCAGCATGTCCTCCCCTCTCTCAACCTTAGCAGCTACAAGACGATGGGGCCGAACGCGAACTTTACCAAGAATGTCAACCTTCAACAGCTAGCGCCCTGGATCTATCCCTCACACGAAACCGCCGATGGGAAGATGTTCGGCGGCCGATCGGGCGACGAATATGGTACCATGCCGAACGGAAACGTGGCGCACATCGACAGTGCGTATGGTAGCTACGACAGCTCCACTGATGCCATTAGCCCTTCGCCCGCCATCGGCAGCACTCCGCTCATGAGCGTCGAAGAGTCCGAGACGGTCCTAGCCCAAGCTAAGAAGCAACACGAAGCTATTGACAAGAAGTTCCGCCAGCTCCAGGCCAAGAACCGCCGCCTACTCGATATCCATTGACTACCTGAGGTGACGCAGAGCGTATTCCGGGCGTACCCTGGCTCTTTCCTAGTTATTGTCGCATGGTTTGCGAAGCTTGCTTTGCTGGCCGTCTTTGTTCTGGCTGCTTGGACTGTCGAGGCGGCATTCAGCTTCGTCGCTGCGGTCCTCGACGTACTGGGTGCAAGATTTGCGTAAGCACTTCCCCACGAGTGTAGTATATTTGGGTCAGTGTGTGGAGTTAATGGGCAATGGGAGGCATTGGATGGGTGAAAGAGAGTTTCTGGAAGGAAGACGCCTCCATCGCTCCTCGGCTGCGTGGCGTCCACGGCGTGCCAGAATTATGTATGGAGTATTTTTTATTTTTATTGTACTATCTCTTGTACACTAGCGGAAACTAGAATCCGCGCATGACTTGATGAGAAGCATGCGGAGTGGGCGCCTCTGCTATGATCTAATGGATTAGAGCATACTGGGAAGTCATTGATAGATTATTCATATAGCGTCACTAGCATAGATGTAGAATAGTTCTTCAAGTATATACGTCTCTCCTGCACATCGGATTTCCTTACCTTATTTCTTCAGTATTGATTGTGGCCATATGCACATTGACTTTGAAGTAAGCCAAGTATGTTGTATTAGGTACTGCTATCTCATTCCATAATCAGACTATGCGTAGGACAGGATGCTAAAGCTGACATCTCCGTCTGGTCCGGCATCGCGTGCTCGTTGCTTCCTGGTCCTAGAATGCTGCCATCATGGCCGTAGTACGTAGTCATTAATCACCTGTATCGGATGCTTGTCCATGCAGCGTTCAGTTCCAATGCACGTCGCCGTGACATAGCCTTTGAGATAGCCAAATCCCAGCGGCCACCCGATGAAGTAAAACCTTACCCTTAGTTTCCTTCCCTTCTCCTTTTCTTTCTTTAGCTTCAGGAACTTCGTCTATTAGGCACTCACTTTGCTCGAGAATCGGTGCAGATTGTAACTAATTAATAACTAGCTTTTCTCTAAGAAAAAGCATTATTGCGGAATTAATGTTATAATAGATTTTTAACCTGAATGAAAACCGTGTATAGCAAGGTCACAGAAATTACCAAAAGCTAGTAGAAATTATTAATAGCTAATTTGTAAGAAGAATAAAGTTTACGGGGGAATTAATTTAAGCTAGGAAAGTATTTTAAATAATAGCTTTCTAAGTAAATATACGTTCAAGTAGATTCTATCACCAAGTATATAAGGAAGTCGGGCAGTAAAACAGAAGAAGGTGGGAAAGGAACGATAATAGGAAGTTATTTAGCACTTAATTACAACAGCTTAACCACGGCCTCGTGCCCTTTTTCGGCTGCCCACGAAAGCGGCGTCCAACCGTTCTCGTCCTTCGAATCGACCTCGACATTGCCCGTTTCGAGCAACAATTTAACTACGGCCTCGTGCTTTCTTTCGGCTGCTATCGAAAGCGGCGTCTGACCCCATACGTCCTTCGAGTCGACCTCGACTTTGCCCGTTTCGAGCAGCAGCTTAACCACGGCCTCGTGCCCTCCACTGGCTGCCATCCAGAGCGGCGTCTGATCGCCCTTGTCCTTCGAGTCGACCTCGACTTTGCCCGTTTCGAGCAGCAGCTTAACCACGGCCTCGTGCCCTCCCTTGGCTGCCATCGAAAGTGCCGTCTGACCATTTTTGTCCTGCAAGTCGACATCG